>JAECUM010019347.1:0-85742 GCA_016617855.1 Megalonaias nervosa | reverse complement strand
ATAAAATACTGCTTAAAACCAAAGTTAAATGTTTACTAAGAAACAGAGAGCGTAACTCATAAGAAAGAAACACACACCCCCCCCACACACACAGTGATTCTTTCTTTGCTCTCAGTCCTCCCTTGTCTGTATGCAAGAAGTTACTTCTCCCTAGAATAAGTCTAGTTTGATCCTGAGTACATCAGATGTAAGTTACATATCAGATTATATTTTGTTAAGTATCAACCAATGAAACTACCTGAAGAGACAACTCTCTTAAGTGATGCAAATTAGGCTTCTCTGCACTCTAATAAAATTTTTCAAAAGAGCAAGGCATTATTTAAGCGGTTTAATGGACACTGATAGATATCATATGTATTCCTGTATTCCACAGAGCCAGATCTATCATCATATATTGTGCCTTCCAATCTGGGTCAATGCAGTTTGTTAGGAGAAATCAGTAGAACAAACAATATAGACCCTGATTACAGCTGTCAAAGTTTTAGTAAACATATATGGGGTAACCATCAATCCTAATGACTGGTTACCTGAGTACCTGATCAAAGGGAAATAGTATTAAACGTGAACTTGAACTGCTTTGTTGTAGGTTCATACATGCCAACCCCCTAAGAGATATAAGCATAATGATTACTAATATTAAGTGGCACAATGTATAATATGACCATAACTACAGGAAACTGTATGAAAAACATACTTTTATTTTTGCTACTTACCTGGATCTGCACTTGGTGAAAATTCTTGTCACAAATCAGATAAATCCAAGTAGATTAGTATGAGAATACAAACTCTAAACAAACTGGTAAATTATTTAAATACATGGTTCCCACGCTTTTCTAAAGATAAATTTCCAGGTCATTTCCAGGGTTTTTCCAGGATGAAGTTAATTTTTTCAAGATTCACATATGACTATTACTGAATGGAATTAAAGAACATTTTAGATAATAAAACATGCATTTTCTAAATCTAAAGATGTTTCTCTTTCAAGACTCTCCAAAACATCAAAGTCGGAAAAGATGATCATGTACAAAACCACAAAATGTATCACATGAAACAAGTTTGATCATATTCCTATAAATTGGCATGTAAAGTCATTTCAATGTACAGAATAAAAATTCTAACTTTACATTGCTGACCTGCATTATGTTGCTAAGGGGGAACAACATAATGAAAATAAATTATGTTTTGTTTCCTTTCAAACCTTTAATTCTAAAGAATTCTATAGCAAAATATATATATATATATATATATATATATATATATATATATATATATATATATATGCATCTCATAGAAAGTAACATTTCCTATTACAGTATATAAAAAAACAATAAATGCAAATAATTAGAATCTTGTCTTGTAACGAAAAGAGTTTAACCCTGAATTTATCTGTGCCAATAAAATCCTAAACAAGATTTTTCAAACAACCTAATCTCCTTAAGGTGATCTGGTTAAAAATCCATCATTTAAAAAGCATTTTCAAAAGGGTTGATTTAAATTTGGACAAAAGACCTTCAAAATTATAAACTGTTGTATAAACAAGGACTGAATTTTCTGTAAAATTAACTTGTCTTTTTGTAATTCGTTAAACCAGTCCCCAAACCTGTACTGATACAGGGGTCATATCATTTTTTAATATATAATCCAAGGGATGACAAATTTTTCATTTCAGGTCCGAGATTCAACAATTAGAACTACAAATTTGGCTTAAAACGAATAGTAGTCTGTTTTCTAATCTGCGTTTCCTCCGAATATTCCCACCCCATTTTTCATATTTGGACATTTAGGTTGGGGTGTTGGGGTGTGGGGTCATTGCAGCTGCATATCGAAAATTTGGAATTTGCCACCACTATGCGGTAGTGACATATGGTAGTCACTTACCAGCAGGCCTAGAAAATTTACACTTATGTTATATCAACTCATGCCTGCATGAAATCGATAGGAAAACGATTTATTTTCTCAGAAATGGCAAGTATTGTAATCATTATGTCTTTAATCCGCTGACAGACAAGACGAAACTATGTCATATATGAAACCTTACCAGATACTCTCCATTGCATTACTAGTCACATTACTTCACAAAACTCAAACAACGACATCAGAAGTCCAATAGTCACGTGATATCAACAACAAACTCTTTTATAATGTTGTTGTACAGAAATTCAATTATATTAAATGAAAGTCAGATACTTTTTGAAAAACCAGCAATCTGGCCAGTCTGATTTATCAAGCAGAGAGCACATGTCAGTGTGGTAGTCACGTGATACAACAAAACTCCAGTAGTTGTTCTTGGAATATATAAATGTGGAGAATTTTGTGTTCTTTCATTTTTGTATTTTTATTACAACCAGTAAATGACTTTCATTTAATATTTTTTTATTTTTTTCTCTACAACATTTGAAAATGTGGGTTGTTGAATTTGTGTACTCATGCGATTAGCAATGTAAATCGCGAGTACCAGGTCACATTTCATCAATGCCGTAGTTTTATCTTGTCTTTCAGCAGATTAAAGACATAACGATTTTAATACAGTAAAACCAGTTATAAGAGACCGCCCCTTCTGCCAACCAAAAGTGGTCTCCCAAGACAGGTGGTCTCTCATAACAGGTGTGTGAAAATGGACTGGTTTCCAGGGTCAGTAGTTAGCACTGTTGAAGAAGAAAAAAATACCCATACTCACTGTACATGTATCATATCCTTTATTCATAAATCTTGTTAAATATTGCATGCATTCCTCTCAAAATAACTTGATATAATAAAGATATACAGTGTACATCTATCAAACAATGTGAATCAAATTTATATTTGAACATCACATGAATATGTACATGTATTAGCACATGTATATGATTTGCGAAATAAACAAAGGTAATATTTATCCTAACCATAAAGTAACTTCACATGACCATAAATTTTAGAGTTGTTTCACATGCAACAAAAACTGCACAGTTAGCTATGATCTATATATCTTATTCTATGCACTTAATAACTTTTCTTTAAGAAATCCATTATACTTCTTTGTTCACATTTTTTACTCAGCTGATTGGTCTGAACATGTATCTCCATTTCTGAGCAAAGATGCAAAAGTTTGGGATTGCAATGCTGTAAAGCATATTCTTTAATCTCCTTTAAATGTTCTATGACTGTAGAATGTGAAATAACCAGAGGCAGAATTTCACCAACAGATGACTCATTGTCACTATCACTATCAGCAGTTGGAGGAGTACCGAATTTACCTCTCTGCTATTTTGCGAGCTGTCTCCCCTTTTTCACTTCTTTCAATTACATTAAATCTTTCTTCCAGTGTTAGAATTTTTCTTTTTTTCATCTGAGGTTCTACCATTGTTATTAGTGCTGATGTAATAACGACTAGATGTATTTCGATTTTGATCAGGATTTGGGGAAATGTGAAATAAATATATATTGTTTACCAATGAATGAAACCCCCAAAATAATTAACTCATCAAGAAACAATGCATTTTTTTGAGACGAAGTTTAAATCACCAGCGTTATAGCTTGATAAACAAAGGTTGCGACCATCTGCACTTGGGTAAACAAATGGTGGCTTGGTGAAACACTGTAACAAAAGAAATAATAATAAAAAAAAAAACAACCCGGAAATGATTCTCACTTACTAGTGTTAAAGACAAAGACCTCATTCACCTGCAGGCATTACAGATTAACTGGAAAGACCAACGATGTACTCAACCCTACACTGAAGCCCTTTCAAAAGATTTATCACTGGGACATTAGGACTACCGGCAATGTGTGGGCTTTCACAAAGATAAAGAAAAAATACAATCCTCTAAGTTGACCGTGTATGTCCATCATTACTCCCTTTGATGAAAAATGGTTAATCTTACTGGCAATTCACATGACTTCGTCACTACAATGGCGGTTAGTGACATGTACTTTAGTCTGGTTTACTGCAATTTACAAATGACACCATACGCCGGACTTGTAAATTTCACAAAACTGGTAGCTAGCCAATTCATTTATTTTTTTTAATACTGTATTAGAACAATCTTTACTATTTATGCGGTCGTTGATACAAAGGATTAAATGATGGTTAGTGGTGTTTATCTTGCCTTATGGTTGTTTAGTTTTATTTAATGTGCACTTTGTTTGCATACTACATGTATCCTGAGCTCTCGAGTTTACAAGGATTAAGTCAAGGTCAATGGTGTTGATCTGTTTTTTGTGATGTGGTCATTCATAGCAGTGTCAAAATGCATATTTTGCCAAGAAATTGCGGTCGCTGGTCGCGTTCAGCAGGTGGTAGCTCATAACAGAGCATTTATATAATAAAATCGATCCGTGCATTACGATTGTGGTCGTACATGACAGGTGGTCGGTCATAGCAGAGGTCGCTCATGACAGGTTCTACTGTACTCACAATTTCTGAGAAAAATAAGTAATTTTCATATCAATTTCATGCACATATCACTCGATCTAACAACATTCAAAGTTTGCTAAGCCATCCGGTAAGCGGCTACACTTTGCCAGCACCATGTTGGCCTCATGAGATGCTAGACTGGTTTTCATACCTTCCAGGTAAGGAAAGATATGGATATCGAGCTGACTTTGAAAATAGAAGTCTACTAGACGAATCTAATCCACTGAACGTTTGGATTGACTCAGCATATATGTTTATTGCAAGCACCCAAATCATCCATACTGCATGCTCCAAATATTCTGGTTAGAACTTGATAAATTTAACTCATGATCAGTTTAGTTATGACTCATTTATGTGATTGTTTCAGGCATCAAGTGGTGGCAGAGAATTCCCGGGTTTTTCCCGACTTTCATCAATATTTGTGAAATTCAAGGACTTTTCACGGTCAGGAAAAAAATTATCATTTCTCCCGACTTTTTCCTCGATTTCCCGGTGGTGTGGGAACCCTGTATATACAACGCGCACTTTAACTGGTCTATATGTCAAACTTTTGCTGAATGGTCATAAAGACAATTACTCAGTTTCTGCAATGAGCATGATGAAGTGTACTATCTGAATATTATATTACGTCACTCTCAAATTCTTCTTTCAAAATTTGTAAAGTGCTATTGCATTGTCCTTTTCCTGATCCAATATATTTTCAAGTTCAACAAAATCCCTATCCTCCAACATTTTTCCGTCATATAACATCCATGAGTCACATCAATAAAACCCATTTCCCTTCACATTTTATGCCATTTTTACAGTATAGAAAAAGTGTGTATCAAAATGTAATGAATCTGTGACACGGTTTCATCTTTTTGTTTTAAATGCTTCATATACAGTTACAGTAAGCAGAAAATATCAAACACAGACAGGTCTAAGATGGATAAATGTGAAGCAGCCAATGGTCACACAGTAAAAGCCTCAAACTACATGTTTTTCTGTGTCTCACTCACTCCTGACATCGCCAGATATACTCATCAATCTGAACTGGGAGGCATTTTTTAAAATGTCGACAGGTACCAGATGGTTTATTTTATTATCCAGGTTATTATCAATGGGTGGGTACCGGGATACCTGCTGGCAGGTGTAACCCTAATCTACTGGTGCATTATGTGACAAAACATCAAGGGGTTGGGTTGTTTGCAGTTGGACTTACAAGTGAATATATATGTTATGTATTGCATCTGCTACCTGCAATAAGTGATCCAGAAAGTAAACCACCACCTGTAATGTACAAAAATCCTGTAAGACCTCTATTTTTATTTTCACACATTCTAGAAAAAATGTCGAAAAACTATCAAAAATTGCCACTCTATTAGGCTCTTTTTATTCAATTAAGGGGTGGGGGGTTAAACTCTTCTTTGCAACTACCCTCTTTTCTCAAATAAGAAAAAAGCTTTTACCTGTACTAGGCCTGCTACTATTAGTTGTGTTAATTTGTTGGTCAAGTGAGACAGAGGTCAATTCTGGTTCAGGATACGTTTCTACAGGTATACCCTGAGAAAAAATAAAGTGAATAATGTAAATGAAGGCAGGAAAAAAGTAACATACAACAAGTCAGAATATCAAAATTTATGTCATGTAGACCTAACATTCACAAAATGTATATTGCATAATTCAATTACACCATTTACATCAGATAATCATTCATTTAAAGTGAAATGCCATTAAAATGTGATTTGCTATAATGCAATTCCAAATACAATGCAGTAATGCTATGGATCCCATATCCAAATTTATGAAAACTCCAATTAGCATCAACAGTATTCAGGCAACATCAGATATTGTACTGCACACCCAAAATTATCCATGTCTAAAATGCAAAACACTAGATTAGCAAAGTAATAAGACCTGGATAGTGTTATGAGTACTTGGTTTGTTCAGAAAAGGCCACAGGGGGTGCCCATTTCAGGTGCAAGGCACAGGCGGCAAAGTCTGATAGAGATTTAAATGGGCACGATTTGGGATTTAAAGCCAGCATCATCACATCATGTTGAGTCGACAGTGCTTATTCAATTTGGATTAGTTCTTTTGTGAACAAATATGTTTGTTTCTGACAAAAATAGATTTTATATGGATTTCATGTATCCAAGTTTGTTATTCTGCTAGTTATGTTTGTGTTTCTGTTTTAGAATTGCTAAAAACACATGTGCACATGGTTCAACATCATTCTGTCACTAATTATAATATGTATCTGGTGTTTTGAACTGAAGACAAGATATTTTATTGACAAAAATGACAACATTATTCACTGCACAATTTAAAGATCAATTTTTAATTCTAAAATGTGTGTAGAACTGGTAAATATATCATTGTGAGCTCTAACTTAAAAAAGAATCAAGCTTTTAACATCAGGATGCATTGGTCTGAAGTGCAACCTGAATTTAATCTTTTCTGTTTAGCAAGCAATCTTTTTCCAGCAATTAAAATCATTTTAAAAATTGTTAAAAATGCTCTGAAGATAGAAATTACAATTGGCAAGTATATTTATTATAATGTTTTGGGTTTTTTTACACCACTGTTCAAACTTTACTCATGATCGGTACAACAATACAAGTTGATTGAAACCAACGTGAAGATTGGTAATACATCTTCATTTCTTTCTCAAATCATTATTTTTGGACAAAATTAAATACATAAATACCTGCAGTGAAAAAAACCCGTCTAATTTACATAAACAGTATACTTACACATTTGACTGGCGCTTTACAAGTACACTCGCTCATATCATTTTCAATTATTTTCACTATATCACTATTTGGTACCTAACACGACTGGCAGCTGTGGACCCTGACTACTGCATTGTAACAGGAAGGCTGTAATTTTATAATTGTAGTGTCTAATAAACATTTGTAAATTTGAAGAATATTAATGAAGGACACTTTACTTTACTGCAGTTGATGTTTCATTGTAAAAAATATCTCTTTTAAAACAAACTTACTGTTAACTGGAGTGAAGTTTTAAGTCTCCGTTGAAGATCTGCAATTTCATGTGCTTCTTTTAAGTCTACATGTGGCAACTGATTAGGCTTTTCTGAAAAAGAAAACATGCATCAAAATGAAATACTTAACAGACCTGGTAAAAGCTCAGCTAACCTAATGTCAGATCATCTAAAAAAATGTGAACAAATTTTGCTAATAACTAATCCAAGAATACTTTAAAATGACATTCACAACTTAATTTATTGGAGATCAAAAATGACATGAGCTTGCAAACCAAGTTTGAAAAAAATCCTTTTCAAAGGTAAATACTCAAGATGTGTAGCAAGTCATCATTGATGGATTGATGACAATACAAGATGCGAGGCAGTCTTTAATCTCATAGGAACATCAGCAAAGTGAGTTCAAAATACACCCTATACTGATGTCATATTGCATATCCATTCATCATGGATATGTTACATACCAAAAATTTAGAATCAAAAATTTTACAAATTCTTCTCATTAACACCAATGCCAGAACATCATTATGCTTAACATTAATTATAGCGTCGGTTTTCGAGAATCTAGGCAGCCCAGCAAGAATGGGTAAATATTCATTATAAGTAACAAACTTCAGAACAATCATATTGCATATTTCTATGAATCAATACATACCTTTACAGTCAGTAACAATTAAGGTCTAATGAGAATAAATAGTGCATCCATTCCTCCAATTCCAGAACTCTGAACTCGTCAACATTTTTGGCCAAAAAACTGACCTTGCAAATTATCTCCATCTTTGTTTTCTCTTCATATTTTACCAAATATTTAGTCTAGTCATCTGTTTTCTGTCAACTACATTCTGTGTTTTACCATTGTGAAACTATATTATATGTACGGTTTATCATTCTGGTGCTAAAATACTTTTCTCTCTACTCCTGTTCAACACTGTAGCCTAATAAATTCAGATATTCCAACTTCATTAATACAGAATGAAGAATATTCAAAAAAATTCTGCAAATTCCAGAACTTCTGGCGTCTCTGCATTATGATGCATATGCTGCAAGTGACAACAAAAACAATGAAACTGACAAGTTAAAACTTTTAGCAAGAGATGATGCTGACAGGACTAAATTTTGTGACATTTAAGTCACATTAACAATCACAATTTCAAAAAAAATAAAATAATCAAAGTTAAATTCTTCCCTAATTTGGTAGTCACTCATAGTGAAGTCATTTTTCAAATAAAACAAAGATACTCTAACACTCTCCTCTTTGCTGGGAAGCCAGTCCATCAAAAGTTAACACCCTTCAGAAGCTTGTACTAATCTGCAGCTGCAGTGAATTAGACAAAAAGATCAAATGCCTTGACTAAATTATGATGCAAAGTAATGACTGAAGTAGGACTCAAATTCCATTACCCTTCTGGTCCCAAGTCACGATAGCCCACCCCTGACAACTGCTGCCTTTGTGAAAGGCAAATTTTATTTTTTTGGTCCCCATAATTACCCGAGGGCTTAGGAGAGACTCGTTTTGGTTGAGGTGAAGGTTCTTTTCTCGTTTCTGTTTGGTTGGTGCTGGCTTCCTCTGATGTGGACGGATCATGCATCATGTAGGCACATTTAATAGGCACAACTACAAAGAGAATTAGTAGTGTATATGCATAGTTTTGTCTAAAATTAATGTCACTTATTTAGCTATTAATTTAAAACAATTAACACACCATCAGAATGAAATATTGAAAGATTTAAATGGGGTATCATTAAACATTTTATTGGTTCAAAAAATTTCACAAGCTGGAATGTTAGTTCTTTTGCACTTAACCCTTGACCTTGTGTGTGCTTGTTTTGGATTTTTCACATAGTTTTAACAATTTTTCAGTCATATTGCTACAATGTCTTAAGTGTGACAGTTTAAAGTGTAGTCTAGCACTGAGGCATCATGCTGCAGACATGTAGCATCATGTCACACCCAGTCACATTATCTTGACACCAGGCCAACCAGTCCTAACACTCCTAATGCTGAGTGCCAAGTGAGGCTGCTGCTAGTACCATTTTTATAAGTATTTGGTATCACTCAGCCGGGGTTTGAACCCAAGACATCCCGCATCCAAGACGGACGCTCTGATCACCAGGCCACAGGAGCTGTCCCCTTTACCTTGCATAAATGCTTTTGGGAACCTATACTGCATTTTTCATGGAAGCACTTTTGATGCCTCTATCTGATTCACATGCAAACATATTCGGATGCCTGTACCTTCTGCCTGAAGAGTGTTTTTACGAATCCAGTACACATCAACCATTTTGAGCTGGTTCTCATAGAGCCAACAGAAACTACAGGCATTAAAGTAAATGATTATTATGTCAAATCATGTGGATGCTATTTAAGATTCAGCTGTAATCTGCTATTTGAAGTAACTGGCTCTGCATTTCCACTCTCCAAAATGGAGGCCACATATTTCATTCAGCACTTTCACGAGCTTAGATGATTAAAACTTTGACTATGAAGGCTTCAACAAGTCACATACTGGTTCTGATATCAATGTAGTCCACAATGTTTTTGATAGTTTATCAAATTCAGATTTAGTTCAGATTAAAAACACAGACCAACAAACCAGTAGATTTAGAGCAGTAATACTTAACTCATTAACCCCTGGAGGTTTTTGTCATTTTTGCCTGAAATGCAAGTAGGAAACACATTTTGGGGGCTATTTCTGAATACATCCCAATACAGTGACTTCTGGTCAACCTAATTCCTAGCTGTGTTAGAAACATCATTTTTCACTGGTTATTTCGCTTGTGCATGAGCAGAAGGGTAAAAGTTAAGAGTTCTTTTGTTTTGCTTAACAGACCCATTGTTTTCATATCCAGACCACTTTTTATTCCAACTGTTCATCTTATCCTACTTTTTGCAAAGGTTTGCCTGTCTGTGTGCAGTTCAGACCAGTCTACCTTAGATCTGAGGCCAAAAAGTCCAAAATCTGACACAAAATCAGATTCCGACCACTGGTGAATTTTTGGAGGAAAAAAAATCGGATCCAAACATTATTTTGCAGTGCAACAAGAAAGTCCAGATTATTTGGTATCATTGTAGAGCAACACCTGTCACCCACTTTAGTGTATCTTAAATGACCTTGACGCTACAGAGCTTGGATGTAGGCTACTACATCCTGATGTGTAAATGAGGCGCCATGGTTAATGAGTTTACAAGTGTTTGGGAAATTTCTTACAAACTGTCAAGGAATGGCTAATTTTGTAATTTATGTGCAATGTTGATGCACAAGTGATTAAATATGCAAGGAATATTCAGACTGGTGAGGTCATCAAAATACGCCCATTAACCTTTCTGGGGTGGTGACTGATTAGGTTCGTGTTGGCCTCGTCATCCATCAAATGCTATAAACAACCACTTGGGTAGGAAATTTCATATTATTAAGGTTGATCTTTGCAACCCACTCAAAACAGCATGGCAACCCAAATAAAAATTTCTTCAGTAAAAAATAATTATACAACTACAATGATCTGAATTTAACATTAAACCTTTATATCAATTACAAATAAAGAGATAAAGTGATAAAAATAGTTAAAATTTAGGTTGAACTTAACATATACTACACAACAATAAATTGTGCAGGAGTGGAGGGCCTATTTGCATAGAGTTGTCTATACAGCAGGTGTTATGTTTATAGCACACTGCACTGCGTGGCTTTGGCACATGTATTATCAACAGCCTACACAGTTACAGACACAATGAGAGAGAGAGAGAGTGAGTTAACAATAATTTTTGTGGAATTTTGTAAAAAGTTTTTAAAATTCAGAAATCTTATTTTGCTTCATTCTTGAAAAAATGAACTTTTAATTTCATCTTTAAACTGTTAGATTCTAGCTCAGACAAAACTTCCTCATCTTTAAGTATCCAAATGTATAATACCATGTAATTTTGGCAAGTTTAATCACTGCAGTCCCAAATTTTGGATTTAAATTTTGGGTAGTTCTGAGGTCAAAGACAATGTATTACACACAGACATGACGTGTTATGTACAGGCTGAGCAGAACTGATAATGTCTTGCATATGGACTAAGCAGACATGATACTATCTTAGACATGATCATGTATTTCAAGGTACAGAGCCAATATGAGAATTTATTACATACTTATCAATTATCTACCTAAGAATGAGCCAGAATTCTAATGTCAAATCCAAAAGTAAGAAAAATGATACCGTCGTTTTCAGATTCCATTATTACCATACTCTCTAAAAAGGCTGGAACTACTTTTCCTCATTGTTCCTGTTTACTACTGAACAAGTGTGAATAAGTAAGCTGTGGCCTCGCTTGACATATAAATGAAATGATTAGCATTCTTTTTAACAATCTGTATCATCAAGTGCCAACAATCTGTCAAATCCCCTGTAATTTACTGTTAAAATAATGCTTTTAAAATAATAATTTTATTCTTGTACCAAGTCCCCATCTGAGCCTCTCACTATGTCCCCCAAGACAATGTTCAATCACTTTTATACCAGGCTTCCGATACAAACTTTCCTAGTTATTCAACTGATAGCTTCCTTGATGCAAAATTTGACAACATGCACAATAACTGCTGACCCCATGCTTCAAAGAACTCATGCTAGTAACAGTGACAGAGATGAAATATGTGACTGTTGTTGTATATGCTTCTTTCATGGAACTGAAATTCATGCGCATATCAGCTGTTCAGATAAATGAAATTTGGTTTATGACTTAAGATAAGTTCATGTCAGAAAGGTTAAAATGTTAAGCAATTTCTTTTTATCAGTTACAATTGGAGATTTTATTAACTGATCTTCAAATTGCGAGGTATATAACAAAGCTATAATTATGATAGTGATCTGAGTTTGACTGCTTGATCATATCTTGTCATCAGAAAATCTGAATCATGCTTCAACACTTCATGTCTTGTAATTACTCACACACACACACACACACACAGGTAACACCAGAATGTGTTACATACAGATTGGGGAGACATGATAATAAGCTGCACAAAGACTGAACACAAATGATAATGTTTTAAAACCTGAGCAAATATGTTAATGTATTACATATTGAATGAGCTGACACGACAATACATTACTTATATGGATGACGCATATATGACCTTGTTTTACATACAGGCTGAGCAGACACGATTTCTTACAAAGTGAAAGGAAACGATGTTACATAGACTGAACAGGCATGATGTATTACATGTGGACGGAGCAGACATGATTTCTTACAGAGTGAATAGAAATGATGTGATACATATGGACTGAACAACATTATATATTTCATATGAACTGAGTAGACATTTCTTATATACAGAGTGAGCAGAAATGATGTATTACATATGGACTGGGCAGACAAGATTTCTTATATACAGTGTGAGCAGACATAATTACATATGGACTCAGCAGATATGATTTCTTACATGCAGTGTAAGCAGAAATGATGTGTTACACATAGCCTGAACAGACATGATGTATTACATATGGACTCAGCAGACAAGATTTGTTACACACAGTGAAAGCAGATAGTTGTTACACACAGATCAAGCAGAAATGATGACATGTTAGATGTGGAGTGATCAACATAACTGACATCTGCCAAGTAATCAAATGTTTATTGGCAAGTCATATTATCTACTATATCTTCGAGACAGTAGTATGTACAGAATGCAAGTCAAACTGTGCAACATACAGAGGGAAAGAAAAAACAAATACTGCATGTATTACGGTTTAAGAGCACATCACCAAATGGTTAGGGGTTGCTTAGGTGTAGTGTTTTATGGCATAGCAACACAAGTAGGTTTTTGAGCCGAGACAATTGGAGTCAAGTTCCTTGCCCAAAGACACACCAAAGTACCTGACCCTGACTGCTCCGATGGTAGGATTCAAACCTGCACCTGTTACTTTGCAAATCTGGCATGCTAATGTCTCAGCCACCAGAACACCCTAGCAATATGGTGCCAAATGAAAGAAAGATGATGAAGAGTAGTCAAGGGTTCATACTGTATAACTGGTTTTTAGTTCCTGCATATAAACTGTAAATCTAAAGACAGTTATATATCAAAGCATATTAACTTTTGGCAGAAAAATTAGCTCCTATAGACAAGAACCCTCGTGGTCATTTGTTGTGTGTGTATTGTGCATATTCAATACTTACTTTCACCAAATTTCTTAATTTCCTGAAAAGAAAATTAAGATATTATTTTTTTCAACATTCATCAGTAAGAAATTTTTCACTTCTTATGAAAAACGTGACATCTTTATAGAAAAAAATCTGGTACTCATGTTGCCAGAAGTATAAGTGACATTAATTTGTATTTCCATGTGCTTGTATCTTGACTTCAAGCAGTTCCTACATATCTGTAAGAATTTTATTTGAAATGTTTGGGAAAAAAAACCATGTTATTTTAAAAAAGAGCGGATAAACTTGTGAACTTTCTGTTAATGATGCAATTGACAAGTGCATCATATCAAAGATTGATTGGTAAGAAGACACTAATTTACTCATTGAAAATCGACACATAATCAACATTTGTCTGCAACGAGTGAATGAAAATGTTGATATAGGTTCACCCCACTATACAACAATTCATGCAACACTGTTTTGTTTTCATTTTGTCAAATATTTTAAACCCTTTTTTGCTAAAAGTCGTATGCGTTTTGTTTTTATGTTGTCACTCATGCCCATGCCTGGCCCGACACACACGGAAGCCCTTTTACTTCATTTTCCTCATTCATAGCATTCGGATCACACCTCCATGACTGAACTATTAAGTACAGTACTGTTGGTACCAAGTCTATAAAATATCTTTAAATTAGTTTCATACCATTCAATTGCTTTAAAATTTTTATAAACTGTTGGTTTTTGTTTATGTACTATATTATTTCAATAGCAATTAAATATTTAACCTTGTTGAATATATTTTGCCTATGTGCACACATCTCTCTACCAATACATTAATTACTACAGGAATAATTGCTTCGCTATTCATATTTTCACTGTAAGTCATATTTTTAATGTACATACTCCTAACATTAAGCAGGTATATATGTCCAAACATATTAGCTCCAGGGGTAGTTGGAAAGAAAGGAAGCAATTGATATGCAGCATGTGCATTCCTTGAAAATAACGGAGTTGAGCATCTACATGTATGGTACACACATGGTCCTGTACTACCTATATATCAGGAGAATGCACAGATGTGTTTTGTGCACCTGTGGTTTAATGCACATATGGGAAATAAAGTGTTCATATGCCTCTCATAACAAGTAAATGCTAAAATATCATTTGTTTCCAAGTGCACTGCTCCCACAATAACTCACACCTGGATAACCTGTGCATCCACTTTTATTGGTGGGAATCCCATTTTTATTCTACAAAATGCCCAAAGATTGGACCCTTATTTGTTGAACGTAAAGAACATCATGATCAAGACTAGTAAACAAAACCCTGATATATTGTATATTTCGTCATCAAAAATGGATGTTAATGTCTGGAAATCTGAATCAACATCATAAATTCTCAACTTGTAATAAGAAAACTTTATTTTGTAACATTTTCTTAACCCCAAAAAATCTTAGTACAAAGCTAATAACGACCTTTGATAAAATAAAATTCCATTGAAAATATCACTAATACTTACCGGTGGCAATACTTGAAGAAATAAATAGCAATGAAATAAGTTTTGCCAAGTGAAATTTGTGTTTTAGTTGTATATTTTAATTCTGTTCTAGTGTTATCACCATGAATGCAATATGCCTTCTTGTATTCAAATCTACTCTCCCAGCTATATCCATGTTTGTGTGAGAACCTAATTAACTGCTGTTTTTATATCTGATGTGCATATGCACAGGATCAACAGAAAAACCTAACGATATATGCCACTGCCATAAATATGCCACATATGGGATCGACAGAATTATCTCAGACCTGCCAACCCTGACGAGTCCATCTCAGTAAGGCAGTTGATTTTTCTATGTAAGATTGACCAGTTTTCAGTAATGTGTAACAAAATATCAATAACTGCTATTGTAAAGCTGGAAAACGTAAATAAAAGTTCGATGCAGTGACGATAAACATCATGTTTAACTGAAAAGTTTGTAAAGTACGCGTAGACTTTATTTACCACTAGTACAGTTGCACAAACTTTAGTTCCAAACCTTATGCAACTCAATGGCTTGTTGCTATCTCTCAACTTGACATAATTCTAGGAAATTCTTTTTCCATTTCACATCACGACTGCAATCATTATCTCCCGCCACGAGACATACTCAAATTGGCACATGATGTCCAATAAACATAATTGTGTCCTTTCCAGCTTTTATTCACAAGAATCTGAATACTCCTTTTTATACTTCTGTGTTGATCATTAACACTTTTTTAGAAGCTTATTTTCCCTTTCATTTTAAACATGCATTGCTTTCAGGATGCCATTTTTAAAAAAATTCTATAATCAACAGTTTGATCATGCAGACGCTTTGCATGAACAAATAGGTGCAGTTTAACGCATTTGGGGTGCTGCTGTAAAGTTAGTCTGGTTCCCTGACTAATTTTACTAATTGTAATATGAAACCCGGATCCATATCGAACACGGATGAACCATTTATCCGGATGTTTCGGCAACGATCATTTCTCCATAGTTTTTGCTTGTATGCCATTAAGTCTGTATTTTAAGGGTAATTTTCTTAAGACTTACAGCAAAATCTAAGAGTTGGCAGGTCTGATATTTTACGATACCCCTAACATATTCACATAAATTATACGTACCTCTATTAGGTGATCAGAGTCATATAAAAATCTGGTTGTCCTTCCTAAATCCTCATCTATCTTCCTGTCTGTTACAAAATGCTGCAAGTATAGGAGGTATAAACATCTGTGCATTACCCTCTAAACTTAAATCAGTAACTATATTCAACATATTCAATGCCAAATAAGTGTAATAAAGCAAGATAACTACAATCTGCTTAAGTTGAAAAGATTTTACAAATTGTTGCACTATGGTTATTCCTTTAAAGTTACTGTATATGCATGTAAATATGAATGTCAAGAGTAATCAGTAGAACATAAAAACACAGCCCCCAGACATGTCAACCCTAATAACAAGTCCATCCCAGTTAGGCAGTCAATTTTTTTGCTTTAATTTGGACCCATTTTCAGTAAGATGTTGCAAAATATAATGTACCCGCTATTGTCATTCTGGAAAACATGTATTTAAAAGTCCAGAAGTGTGATTCAAGAATGACACACTAATGGTAAACATTTTGTTCAACTAAAACGTTTGTCAAGTTTACTTGAACTTTAATTACATCCAGTACAGTTTTGCAAACCACAATTCCAAACCCAAAATAGCTCAATGGCTTCTTGCTATCTCCAACTTGATTTACTCCTTATAAAAAAATTTAAATTTCATGTGGGCCGTGGCAACGGCAATCATCTTTACTGCCATGTGACATACACAAATGAACACATGGTATCCATTAAATGTAACTGTTGCCCTTCCCCTTCCTGCCATCATTCCCAATGATCTCAATATTCCCTTTTATTCTTTTGCACTGTTAAAACATTTTAATAGGTGTATTGTCCCTTCTGTCCTAGGCATTTGCTTGTTGGATGCCATTTAAAAATTTAGCTTTATTATTCAAACAGTCTGCATCAAAATAATATGTTCAGTTTGAAGCATCTGAGGTACTCCTGTGAAGTTAAGTCTGGTTCCCCGACCAACTCCAACAAACCTAATAGGAAACCCAGATCCAACTTAAACATGGACAAGCCAGTATCCGGATTATATTGCAAACAATTATATTTCCATAATTTGTGCTTTTATTCCTTTAAGTCCATATTTTATGGGTCATTTCTGTAAGACCTGCAGCAAAATCATAAGGATGGACAGGACTCAAAACCCTGATCTGCTGGCACATTACGCCACAGCAGATCAGGGTCTATACTGTTTGCAGTTGGTATCAATTTATACATGAGTATATACACTAGAAGACAGTATCGACTTTTCTGCAACAAATGTCATTTCATAAGGAAACTCATCATGTAATATAAGGGCAACTGAACTACATGAGTATCTGCATGATGTTATAAATTCTTAATGACAAACTATTTCATGAAGTTAATCTTTGCAAATCATTTCATTTTTTAAGTTTTGGCCAGTACTGACTAATATGATAAATGTCTTGCATTTATCACTGTTATGATGTGCACCAGCCCCCACCCATCTGATTTACATTTAACCGACTAATATGATAAATGTCTTGCCTTTATCACTGTTATGATAAGCACCAGCACCCACCCATCTGACTTACATTTAACCAACTAATATGATAAATGTCTTGCCTTTATCACAGTTATGATAAGCACCAGCCCCCACCCATATGACTTACATTTAACCAACTAATATGATAAATGTCTTGCCTTTATCACTGTTATGATAAGTACCAGCCCCCACCCATCTGACTTACATTTAAAGCATGACTTTAAACAAGAACCTGAACATTGACACTACTGTTGTAGCCATCACCAAGACAGTGAAAACCATGTCTCTCCATCATGTCACAATCTAAGCCAACAAAAAATGAAAAAAAAAAAAATGATGTAACAAAGATGGATTTCAAAATGATGATAAAAGGTCTTCAAACCTTTATCTCAGCCCGCAGATCAGCTAGCTGCTGTTCAGTCATCCGTTCTGATCTGTCAGTCTTCATTTTCAAATCTGCTGCCAGCTTTTGCCTCATCTGGAAGATTTCACCTAAATAGCAAGCACAAAACACATTATCTTTTATTTGCCAAAAATAATACGTATGAAACAACATTTACAATTATTGGTGCCTTACCATCATAAGTGTGGCAAATCACACTGACACAAGTTCTTGCTTAGTCACATTGGAATGTCAATTAGTAATGCAATCTTTGGAGCTAAACAGAACCTGAAATTCGTGTGAAACCTGCAGCTTACTCCAATATGGCATTTGCTGCATGCAGTTTATGTTACACTGTGAATCACTTTGAATTCTTGGATATCAAATTTTGTGGTTTGGTTAGAAAGTGTATATTCATAAGTTCTAATTTTGTGGACTTGTCATTTGAAGAAGAAAACAAAAACAAAGCAAAAGTACGACTGAATATTGATCAGTGATGTATTCATCTCTATGACAGATAAAACCAACATTCACTTTTAAACATTTTCGAGCAAACAGGCTTAATGCCTACTGTAGTAATTAGGTTAATTAGTAATTAGGTTAATTAGATAAGTTATTAAACGCTAACACTTTGCATAAATGTGGATATTTAAATCAACAAGATGCCAGCATCTTTTTTTCATGTGCACTATCTTAATTCCACTGCTTTCATTAAGACTGCATTATGTTTAGTTTCTTTTCCAGTGTTCTTGAAGACAGCTATCAAAACAGCTCTTGACAAATGGGGATCATGCACTAAAGCAAAGTTAATGACAGCATACAGAGCATTTTCAAAACAAAGCTTCTATATTTTGCCATATATAAACAGATCTGTTGAAATTGTGTTTCACTCTCTACTGTCAAGAAGCTGCCGACACAGCAGTCAGAAAAGTAGCACTCTTTGGGTTTTTTATAAAGCATCTAGTTGTGAGAGGTTGCAGTCTCATTTAAAGGAAAACTGGATAAAACCACTTTTGTTGGGGTTTTTTTTGTTTTTGATGCTTTCAACAGCACTTTTAACACATCATTGGCTATATCATACCAAGGAAATGGAAGCAAAGTAACTTTTCCCAGGATACACCAAGGGAGCCAATTCACATCGGCCTGGGCAGGTACTGAACCCACTACCACTAGATTATGAGTCCAACACTCTACCAACCGAGCTATCCTGGCTCCCACCACTCTTTGCACCAGCTGCATGTAACCCTACCTCCCATTTACACATCATGGACCAAGTTATTGTTAAATGAATGGGAGATGTACTCTCAGATAAGGTCTTGACTAACCTGAAGACATATACACTTAAACCAATTCACACGGAGTTCATTATCTCCACAGATGACAAAGTGTCACCTTGAAGAGACATGATTAGAACGGACCTTGAGACTTCTCTGCTCCTTCTTTATTCAGTAGTTAGTTATATGCCTGAAATATGTATAGTAATGTCAATGTGCTTTCGAGCTCAATGGAATGGTGATGAGTACTTGTAATTAGCAAAACTGTGTTTGTGCATGTGTGTGATTTGGATTTTTAACATAGCTTTAACAATTTTTCAGTCATATTGCTACATTGTCTGCAGTGTGTCAGTTTATAGTGATGTCTAGCACTGGGGTATCATACCGCAGACATGTAGCATGATGTCCCACCCAGTCACATTAAAAATCCAATCACACACTCACTAACCTCTTAATAATGAGCGCTAGCGAGGGAGCTGTTAGTACCATTTTGTATAAGTTCTTGGTATGACCTGGAGTTCGAACCTGCAGCCTCCTGCATCCAAGGCAGACACTCTAACCACTAGGCCACCGGGGCGGTCCAGTTAACAAAATTTAAAATGCTGTGAAAACATTTTTGTTTATTTACAAAATGACTAGTATTTCAGACAGTCACAGTAACTGCTTTCACAATAATATATTTCCTCCATGGAACAGTGTCCAATGGTTGATAATACCTTACTTCATGATCTATATATAATGTTGAGTATTTTCACTGATAAATAAAGACTAATATTCAGGAATTCACATGCTTAAAAAAGGAGCTTAGTGTGATTGACATTTAATTTTCTTGAACTTTCATAATACATGTATCGTGTTTCTGGAATGTTTCCTAGTTTCAGTGTTTTGCATAAAATATCAGTAAGTATAATTTATATACATAATAAGTAAAGAAGGATAAAAATCATAACTTTCATTTATTATTATAACATCATAGTTATTACATAATTACAGAACTTTCAAGTATTAAAAAATATTGCATGCAAATTAAATTGTAGCAAATTTCCATTGTTCCTCATCTTTCATAAAACATATATTATCAGCACAATAAGTATTGCTGGTAGTGTAACAAGCAAACAGATGAGTTATACTGTACCGTCAGATGCAGCAGAAGCAAGCGGGCATTTTGAAAATATAAGCTTCATTCATATTTCATTGTGATTTTAAATCTAGCTTAACCATGAAAACAAAGAAAACTGGAGCCCCACATAATTATAAGTGACTCTCAGCATGATACTGTTTCATCAATTGTTTATCTAATGAAATCAATTGGTTTTAATAAACAAGAAGACCATGGCCTGCATGTCGAATCCACGATCAAAGAATTGCTGTAAAATGTGACCTTGAACCCAAGGTCAAAAGGTTGAATGAGTTTGCCATAAAATGATTCGTTTTAGCTTCATAATGATTCATCCAAAGTATGAATAAAATCCATCAAGGGGTCAAAAATATAAGCAACTTGAAAAACTTCAACCAAACAGATTAACCAATCTTTTATAACTGTGACCTTGACCCCAAGGTCAAAGGGATGAATGAGTGTGTTGCAGAATACTGTCTCACTTCCTAATAACATGGATCCAACAACAAAATCCACCAATTTCTTCAAGCTATGAATTACCCAATGATACAAAACAAGATCTAACAGAAAATGGTAACAAACTTACAATAACAGATACAAAGTCATACAAATATATTTTAATATATTCTGTCATATGATTGCTGATAAATGAAGATATACAGATGAATACATATAGATTTAGTAGCATCAGCATTTAGTAGCTGCAACAACAACAACAGTATTGGTAGTAGTAGCACTATTTGCAGTTGCTGTTGTCACTTTGTAGTCGTGAAGTCTTACCAGCAGTTCGTGTTACTTCTTCCATTTCAGCATTCAGTTCATTCTCACGATTGTTTAAACTGCAAAATACAAAAGATCAGAGAGAATACCCTTTTTTGCTGTTGCATTATTTATATATAAAAAACTTACTTACTGTCAAGGTACATGTAACTTGCCATATACCTACCTACTGTCAAGGTACAATGTAACTTGCCATATACCCACCTACTGTCAAGGTACATGTAACTTGCCATATCAATGTATTTTAATGGGTTAAGTACTAATAAGTATGGTTATCAACAATGTTCTTTTTTAGACTGACTGATTGATAATTTGTATTTAGAACAGGTGCACAGTATTACCAGTATACCATTTTACTGCAGTATTTTCTTCCAGTGGTACATACCAAGGTGCTTTTTCACTGTACTGGTACTTTGGTAGTTTCCATCAGTGAGGTATTGTGTGGAAATTCTCAAGTGATCTTTCTGTTATGAATTTAAAATACCAAAAGCAAGATTTCATTTTTCATGACAAAGTAATTCCAAAAATTATTAATTAATTTTACAAAATAGTTTTATTTGTCACAGATTAATTTAAAATGTTACATACATAATTATATTTTTGAACCTTTTCCTCATGTTTTTGACATGTCATTTATGCCAACATGGCAGCCGAATAGGATGGTGTGAAAGATATTCAGGCCAAATCTTAACTTTTGAAATACAATTCAGAGTTTTGAAAAAAAATAATATCAATAAATGGATTTTTTTTAATTAAGTATTGGCATATGTTAATGTATTCCTTTCCAGGTCCAAAATTCATCCTAAAATTTTCAGGATACATGTTTGTCTATTACATAATTTCTCTTGTCCACTAAATATTTTCTTTTTTATTGAGTCAGTGTGTTTAATGTTTAATGGCTGTCTTTGATAAATATCTTACCTGGGTGTTGGCATCGAACTCAGAGTTTCCTTGCCTATTATATCAATAGTGTAGCTAGTCAATTGTAGGCTTCAATGTCAACACTTCCTATTTTTATCAACAAACTCTAATGTCAGCACATCGTCTTTTACAGGGTTTCAGCCGTAGTGTAAGCATCTCATATTAGTTTTTGGTAAAAACTTGTACAACAATTTAACATAAACATAGCAAATTCATCTACTATTACATACTGACCATTTAATTTTTGGACAGCAGCTTCTGTGATTTTCTTGTGAGTAAAGATATTTTATTCAATATCAAGTTAATTTCATTTTTCACATAAAATAATGGATCTAATATTGTTTTATTTTGCAATAAATCAAAGCAAGATCTAATTTTCCAGCTACTTGACAGCCTGAAATTTACACCAACCCCAGCCCCAATCCCAGGCCCCTGATCCAAATTGCTGATCCCAAAAATAACTGGTAAACTGTTGTACATATTGTCGAGTATTCAGAAATATTGCAATATAAAATCTGTCATGGTACCAAACTCCAGTTTTTCTTTGAATATACCAAGGCATCAAGCATTTCAGACAATATCATAGTAATTATATTCTCCAAGTATCAACTGAATAGGCTTTTGGCACAGCTAGGTCAATAATACAATGATGAATTTGAAAGAAATTCTTAATTATAGGAATATAAAAAAAAAAATCTCTTCTTTCTTCACATAAAACTGTACTGGCATTAGATCTCAAGCATTTGTTTTATATACCTAGCTCTATAACTGAGATTCTAACGACTTTTACGAGCTATTCTTCTAAGATAGTCTATTAAATTCAGCCAATCAAATAACAGGAATGTGAAAAATATGAAACAGGTGCATACTTCAATAAAACGGAGAGTATGCACCCATGTTCAATGTTTTGTATTTCTGGTGTTTTTGCGACAAGTGTGACTAATATTACACCAATGTGGAAAAAATGTAGAAGAATAAAAAGTGTTAAAGAATACAAGACTCAATTTCTTCAGCCACCTTTTATTAGCTACAAAACTTTAATATTAAGTTTAATTATAAAAACCTTAACACTGACCTTAACCTAGGGAGGCAGTAAAAACTTTTTAGAACTCTGCTCAATTGTACAGTGTTGCAGGCCAAGTAATACTTGTCCCTTTAACTTATCGTTTTTAATAAGTACAATATTATTCTGAACAACAACTTGTACCTTTCCAAAGAGTCTGGTGCGATACTGATGGCACACACGCCATAGGTTGCTGACACCAGATCTAGGGCGTGGATGGATGGATGTATGTATAGATATACACACACACAGCTTTCCAAAGAGTCTGGTGCACCACCATTGGCACATGTGCCATAGATTTTAGACGCCAGATCTAGGGTTTGGACGGATCGATGTATGTATAGATATACACGCACATACAGAGATGTCAAAGTAATTGCTATCTCAAATTTCCACCAAGGAAACAACACTAAGAGATCTGTTTTATATTGTTCATTAGCTACCATATTTATCACTGTATGATGCAAGCCTAACAGCAAAAAACTGTGGACTCTGATCTGCTGTCCCATAATGCAATAGCAGATCGGATTCTATGCTGTTGGCTCCATTAAGGATTTCAAACCTCAACAGCTTAGACACTGATCTTCCAGCAATATATGCAACAATAAGTCTGAGTCAGTACTGTTAGCAGCTAGATGCATGTATCATACATACTTGCTTTTAAGTTGAGTCCAACTGCAAACAACATAGCATAATGTGCCGGCAGATTTGGGTTTATGTTGTTGGTTCTACTCGTTACTCCTAACAAACTGCATAGACCTAGATCTGCTGGAGCATTATGCAAGGACAGATATGGGTCTGTGTAGTTGCAGTTGGATTGAATATACAAATGAGTATGTACTGCCTCATATTCAACAAAAGTGATGTACATACCTGTTTCTGAGCTCATCAAAAACAAACTTGATCCTTTTGGCAGCTTTGTCAGTCTCACTGTTAAGCAACAGCTTTAGCCGTTCTAAAGAGACGGTCTGGCGGTGTAAATCCTTGATTGACTTCTCCAAACCTACAAAAGAGGTATAAACATTACAACATTGATGAAAAACATGACGATGTCCGTTAATGCAAGCTCTTTTCTTCTGAGAGATAAAGTCCATCAAGTGCAGTTTACTGGATAATTTTATGCAAAATGCTCTTGTTCTTTATATTTTTTACTATTCTCAAAAGAAACAGAAGGCATTAAAGAACTGATTCTCTTTTTTTACCTTGTACTTATTTAGCCTGTAACTGCTTTGCTCAAACAATGAAACTGTTTGATGAAAATTTCAAAGAAGATAGCTGGGAGTAAATTTTCATTATTGCGTTGACCAGGACTGGGGATGGGAGATATAAAGCACAAAATACATATATTGGCATGGATGTGCATGTATGTGTATATGGCATGCATATACATATTTGTGTGTAGGTATGGCATGGATATGCATGTATATGTATGATATGGATGTGCATATTTGTATAGGGATGGCATGGATGTGCATGTATGTATGTATGTATGGCATACATATACTTATCTGTGTGTAGGTATAAGATGGATATGCATGTATGTGCATATGTATGGCATGGATGTGCATATTTGTGTAGGTATGGCATGGATGTGCATGTATCTGTGTATGTATGGCATAAATATGCATATTTGTGTAGGTATGGCATGGATGTGCATGTATATGTGTATGGTATGGATGTGCATGTATATGTGTATGAATGGCATGCAATTACATATTTGTGTGTAGGTATAGCATGGATGTACATGTGTGTGTATATATGTCATGCATATCCATATCTGTGTGTAGGTATGGCATGGATGTGCACATATGTGTACATGTATGGCATGGATGTGCATTTATGTGTTTATATATGGCATGCATATACATGGTGTGTAGGTATGGCATGGATGTGCATGTATGTGTGTATGAATGGCATGGATGTGCATGTATGTGTTTATGTATGGCATGTATGTATATATATATATATATATATATATATATATATATATATATATATATATATATGCTGTGTGTAGGTATGGCATGGATGTGCATGTATGTGTATGGCATGGCATGGATGTGCATGTGTATGTATGGCATGGATGTGAATGCATGTGTATATGTATGGCATACATGTGCAGGGATGGCATTGATGTGCATGTGTGTGTGTGTGTGTGTGTGTGTGTGTATGGCATACATATACATTTTTTTGTAGGTATGGCATGGATGTGCATGCATGTGTGTATGTATGTGTGTGTGGGTATGGCATGGATATGCATGTATGTGTATATATATGACATGTACATACATATTTGTGTGAAGATATGGCATGGATGTGCATGTATGTGTATATGGCACACATATACATATTTGTGTGTAGGCATGACATGGATGTGTGTATAGATACTGAGGTATGCATTAAAGGTAAACTAGATGACATAAGAACTGAGAAGTAAGTTGGTAAAAATCCTATGTCAATATGACCATCGATTCCGGAGGCATAACAATATTTTGATGCTGGCTGCTATGGTGGCCATACTGGATCTTGACAAAATAGGAAGTCATCTGGTGAAAGCTCTTTGTCCAATTGACTTTCCATTCAGTAGTAGTAGTGATTAGAATTTTAAGAGGGCTTCTGTGGTGATCATATTGGATGTCAGATCAACACCGTTTTCGTCCAGGACCAACAAGACATCATTAAAATCTTTCATTAAAAACTCCATGTTGACATGACCATCCACTCAAGAGTTAACGCTGTGGCAGTCATACTGGTGGTTTGAGCAGCATGATTTTAATTTAGGACCAAGCCTAGACATCTTTGGGTGAAAACCCGTGTCAATATAACCCACCATCCAAAAGAAATAGCAACAAGATTTTTAACATGGTTACCATGATGGACTTATTGGAGATCTGATCAACACGATTTTCATTTGAACCAACTAGACATCGTAATAAGTCTTTGGGTAAAAACCTCATGCAAATATGACTATCCTTCCAGCAGCAATAACAATATTTTGGATGTCCGATTTGCACCAGAAAGCATACAACAGATGCAAATAATCATTTTGCCTTTAATCACACTTCCATACTGCTCCCAACTCTACCATTCCAACTGCGGCCCCAGGTGGCCAAGTGGTCTAAGGTCCTCGCCTTTACAGATCACTGACATCTCACCTCTCTCTGCATGGGTTCAAGTTCTACGCTCAACCAATTTGGGTATGTGAGAAAGCTTGCCAGTAGACTCCCTTGGGTTGGCAGTTCTTCTCAGCATTTTCCTGGACTCTTCCTCCACCAGAAATATTGGTCGCCATTTATCACGTACTGAAAATGGCATTAAACCCACAACAACAACAACCATTCCAACTACTCATTCAAAATAAACATACTTTTATTTTTTTTCTTGATTACATAACTGGATTAAAGTCCGACTTATAGAAAACACTGCTGATTATGAACAAGTCAATAACCTTTAACAAAGACTTCACCAGTCCCATGCATAGCAATGAAGTGCTTGTTATGTTGTTATTGGGTTTAATGTCATTTTTCAGCACAAGATAGGCTATACATGGCGGTCAATATAAATGGTGGAGGAAGAACCCAGGAAACCCCCGGAAAGAACCACCCACCCATGAGAAGCTACTGCCAAGCTTTCTCACATACCCACACTGGCGGAGCCCGAGACTCGAACCCACGCAGACAGAGGTGAGATGGCAGTGATCTGTAACGGTGAGCGCTTTAGACCACTCGGCCACTCGGGGCAATGAATTGCAACAGCTAGTATTCTTCAATATGTATAATTACCTAATTTACCTAACTACCAATAAATACGGCTGTTCCACTTTACCTATGCAAATTAGCCTAACAGGCTCTACTACAACAATACTCAAAGGACAAGAAACCAAATCAACCTGGCTATTTCCAGTCAATAATATAATCTGTGGAATGGTGGTTGTTTATCTCTGATTGCCTTTATCTTTGTACTGCCTCTATGACAATTAACTGTATAAACCGCTTAGGGGTTTTCCATAAGCATCTGTAACTATAGTCCCAAATGAACAACAAGTGTAAAGCAATGCAAATCATGCTTGTTTGCAGTTTATAAAGGCTACAGGTTAAGGCATATCACAGTGTAAAAAACTAAATAAATTAAAAATAAAGTTTTACTGGAAATTGTGTTTTTACAGATACTACTGTGTCGGGGGTTTGGGGATTCAAAACTCATGGGTTTTTTGTTTAACACAATGACATGGCAGATAGCTATGAGCAAGAAACAGCATGCATGTCCTTCTGGTGAAAAATTGGTTTTAGAAAGAAATATAGCTTAATAAAACTGACCAGGGACCATACCACACTCCCAAATTAGAAAGACGTCTAGGCAGAATTGGGCGATGTGAGACCATCATGGAAACTTTGTGAGTTTTGGACAGATTGAATAACAATAATAATAACAGTCAGTGGTGTAGGCTCTATCAACTACAATTGTGCAACATATTTGGCCAAGGTTTTAGCACCATTAGTTGGAAATACTGAACATCGTATCAAGAACTCAAAACATTTTGCCAGCCTCATTAAGGACAAGAGTGTGTTGGAGGACAAAGTATTGGTCTCATACAATGTGTCTTATTTACTAGTGTACCAACTGATAACGCTTTTTCAGTTATTAATGACAGATTATCTTCAGACAGTACCCTTGATGGAAGTTTCTACCTTCAAATATATGGAGCTGCTATGGGTTCACCAGTTTCCACTATAGTGTGTAATTTATATATGGAACACACTGAGTCGTTAACCCTCACCACTGCTCCCCATCCCCTGTGTTGGTGGTACAGATATGTTGATGACACGCACACACTAAGCAAAAGGTAGAATATGTGACGGTATTCACAGATCACATTAACAGCATTGATCCAGATATTAAATTCACCATCTAGAAGGAACGAAACGGCGGATTATCCTTTCTGGACACAAACACCATCAGAAACGACAGCACACTGAAAATTACGGATTATCGGAAACCTACACATACCGACCATTACCTTGATTTTGACTCATACCATCCATTAGACCAGAAACTTGGGGTGGTCAGAATATTACATCACAGAGCCAAAGTTGCTGACATCTGATCCAACAGATTCAAACAAGAACTAGACAGTGTCAATGCTGCCCTCATGAGGTGTCATTATCCGGAATGGGCAATTAAGGTTTCCAACAGGCTCAACACTATTCCGAATGACAATACCGCAGAATGTAGACTAACTTAGAGAATAGTTTCGAAAGGCAACATCGTTCTACCATATGTAAAAGGGACTTCCGAATGTCTGAAGCGCATGTTCCAATGACACAAAATTATTTTGTTTCAAACCATGCTGGACCCTAAGACAGGTGTAAGTTCACCCCAAGGATAAGTCTGACAAGAGAGATATTTGTGGACCTATCACATTAAGTGTGAAGGACAAGGTGAAAGTCAGTACCATCACGACTATATTGGGGAAATGGAAAGAACACTGAAAGTGAGATTTAATAAATGTTGGAGATCAAGTTCAAGCTCATCTGAGGTAACACGGCACATCCACAATGCTTGCCCTGGCCATACCGTAACATGGAACTCCGTGAAAATCCTAGATCAAGAACAATCCTGGTTCAAGCCGGGGGCTTAAGGAATCAATTTACATCCACACGCACAAACCAATCCTGAACAGGAATGGGGGCCATTACGACCTGCTGCATATCTGGAACAATCTGTTAACATCGCTCACCATTTAAGTGAGTGATGTTGAGAGTCAGTAGAGATCACATCAGTCTCCTGATGAAGTCCTTAGCATACGGACAAAAGCTTCAGGTTAACTTTCTCTTTTTTTGTATGTATGTAATTGAAAAGTTAAATACCTTGTCAAATACCACCACTATTAGTGGGGTATAATTATTTATGTATGTTCCTGTAAAAGACTGCACTGGGAACAGTTTTTTATTTCTTCATGTCAAGTTTATGACTAAAACTACAAATTGTTATCTGACTTTTTTTTTCTCCAAGTCTTCTTACACATACATGACTTGACACACAGAAGCAACCTAGTCTCATAGCTTAAGTAGCAGCTAATCGTTTTGAAGTCTATGTAAATGAAATAAATAGTATGTGTTGATGTTTATAATTTCTCTATGTTTCCTTTTTGAAGCACCCACTGAATAATTACTGGTGAAATCATCAGTGTTGTGGAGGAGGGGCTGTTCTGAAGAACAATTACCTAATTAAGTCAAACTTCATGGTAGTTTCTCTAAGTCTCAGAGATTTACCGGCAGTAGGATTGCAGATTATAACTCTAAGTTGATAATCTCTGATGGTCAGGTGCAACATGCTGTTTGAGTGGAGTTTTCTACCAATTACTGGCTCATTCAAACTACAAAATTAACATTGTGACCTCCTCAACTCAGACACTTTTGAGTGCATTTATAAATACTCCGACCACATAGTCTACAGTAAAGGGTGACTTGGACATC
This sequence comes from Megalonaias nervosa, assembly GCA_016617855.1. Classification (NCBI taxonomy): domain Eukaryota; kingdom Metazoa; phylum Mollusca; class Bivalvia; order Unionida; family Unionidae; genus Megalonaias; species Megalonaias nervosa. Next base: position 56,084 of record JAECUM010019347.1, on the reverse strand, counting down.
ATTTTCTTGCTAATGCGAGTCAAAGTTTTACACATAAAATGCAACTTTTTTTGCCCTAGCCAACTATCAGGATTTCCTATTAACCATTATCAATGGCACCTATCATATGTAACATATGTAACATATAAATGGGAACAGAGATAAACTGATTGATTGATATCTTTCCTCCACATTGCGAAGAGTACAATCAGTCATATTAATACACGGATGAACAACAGAAATTGAAACAGCTACTTGAGAAAAGAAACTATGAAACATTAAACAAAGAATATAATTGTTAACAAGATCATGTGAACGCTGCACATCCAGCACAGAAGCAAGCAAGTACATTTCTGGCGTAAAGGTCAATATGGACAGATGATTCCTTAGGTAAAATGAGCCAGAAAACTGGAGTACATAAGCTTACATCGTATCATTATGCATACATTTTAAATGAGTAACAGGGGTATAGAACCCATTGGATATCATGATATTGCCCTGACAAATGTTTCTTGTGCACTTTTTCCACAGGGAAGCAACATTTGTGATACACAGGAGACAAAAATTCAAACTAAGATCATTGCTACTAAGAGTTAGCAAGTCCTGGGATATAATTCTCAGAGGAGTACTGAACAAAATCAATTTCAGACAATGAATCTAAGTACATGTAAATGTGTTATCTGAATTAATCAATAATGTGGCACCAAAACCTATCTTTGTAAGAAAACTGCATGCTCCTATGAAATGATCAATGACAAAACTACACAAGGTATGACAGCAAGTACAAAAGGCATCATCTGCAGATGAAAACAACTTGGACACAAAATTGGCAACAACTCGACATGATTAAGGAGAAGCTGGAAACTTTTTAGGAACTTCCCATAATACAGACGGAATTAAACTGACATCAAGCAATAGCTTATGAAATCAACTGAGTGATGCATCTTGAGTTGGTCTACACTTCAAAGCAGTTTCATACGAGGTACGGGCGTTGTATGTAACAATACATTATCAGCTGCTTTTTTTAAAAATGGGAATCGACCTTGATTTATGAATGATTCAATATACCTGTTTAAGTAAAATTAATTACTCCATAAAAGTCAGCAGTGCTCAAAGAAAAAGTTTTTTAGACACAGGCCCCAGGCTGGCGACTTACATAAACTCTCAAGCCCTGAATGAAATTCCACAAAGCTAGACTCCAATTTCCATATGCCCAAAATTTCCCTGTTTTTAATATTGTCACACAATGTTGCACTAGCTACAATTCAAATATAAATTCAATAGGATTCAAAGGGTATGAAGGTAATGCAAGTGTCATAAGTGTCCACCACTACATTCACTAGGGACTGGATGGTCCTGGTGTTCAAATTTCTCTGCAGGTTTCTTTCGTGTGAATCCGGTCAGAAGTGAGTTGTCAAATGTTGATGTGTTGTTTGCAGCATGTACAAATAATACTGCCCCTAATCTTTTTTTTTTTGCTAGCGTGCTTTACAAAGTAAAACTCCATCAACCAAGAGTACTGAAATTTATTTTTGTTGGGCTTTGCTGATAGCTAGTTGCTTCCTAAACCAGCTTCAAAAATGAATTACACTTGAACACTATTCCGACAAATGAAATTATCATGCTTTGCATTCTGTATATTGCAGTAAAATCCAACTTGAAAGAAATGTTACAGCCGTTCACAAACTTTTCAAAAATATAATATATGTGGTTTAAATGTTCTCATTCAAGGCAATAATATGTAATAACTTTTGTTCTTGTACATGCATCTGTCTGGCATCTTCTCTGATTTACCTCTACTGAGTTGTTCCACTTCCTGATTCTACCTATGCAAATTAGCACAATGGGCTCACCCAATGCTGCCTTCAAACACATCTTACTAGCTATTGTGAGCCAATTAAGTAATATGTGAAACGGTGGTTTATACCTGACCTCTTTGCCTTTAACTGCCGCTATTTGAACTACCCAAGGGATAGTTTTACATCAGCTCCAATCATAACTGTTTACCTTTTATACATGCTACATGTCACAGGCATATCCTGAAAGTGTTTGCTTTTTTTTGATGAAGATTACTGAAAATTGTATTTTCTCGAAACACGACCGAGTCAGGGAAATTGGGAGGACAAAATCATATTTTTAGCATGACACACCATCCTTCAGTTTGATTAAGATCATATCTCAATTTCACGTAAAATCATATCTCAATTTCACATAGGACAGTGGTGATCTGATTTAGATTGCGTCGTGTTATGGCAGGTATGTCAACATCTTGAAAATACATTTACACATCATCAGCATGATCAAAGTTTCTTCTGGGAAATTAAAAAAAATTTTCAACAAGCCCAATGGGTGCCTCACTTAAAATACAGGATGGGCCCCATCTAAAATTAGAGGGGCCCCAGGCAGCAGGCTATCAGATTTTTTTTAGCACTGCTCAGGAATAAAAAAAATGATTTGTTGTTTTGACACTTGGGTTTTGATAGTAAAAGTGGCCAAGTAAAAACACTTTTTTTGCAAGAGAGAGAGAGAGAGAGAGTGAGAGAAAACTCTCAGGATAGCCTGTGACCCATTAACAATGGCACCTATTATATATGTGTATCATACAAATCAGAACAGACAGAGATTGTGTGTTGCATCATGAATGAGCTCAAGCGACATTTTCCCCACCTCCAACTGCCAGTGTCACCATAAATTTAACAAATCCCATTTCTGGATCATTATGGACCAAGATACATAAAACGTCCCCATGACAACCAAGATGTAACACAGAAGATGTACTGTTATATTGTTACCAGAATGGGCAGTCTTTTTAGTGGCACTTTTTTCTCCTGTAGAGGAGGTACTGGAAGTTCTACTTCTGTTGCCATGGGAATGAGAGTGAGATCCTGCAAGAAACAAAATTGAACAAATAAAAGTATATGAAACTGATTGATGATCGCAACTGGACTGAACACTGGCAATAAATCTGCTTAGCACCTCTTAAGTCCCAGGTTTTATCCACAGAACTTACATTTGGTTCAAAATAAGATGCATGATGCTGTAAATAAATCTATCTCTGTAATTCTGAATGCCAGTAGCAGGAAGAAAGGTCACAATTCTAAACTCCTAAAATGATTTTAATTCGATTTCAGTAAAAATAAAAAAATAAAAATTTGAAGTTAAGTTTGTGCTTAGGCTTCAAGAACATGACTCAGATCTTGTATCATTTGTCCATGAACTCAGACATTGTATCTTTGTCTTGGACTCGGACATTGTATCTTTGTCTATGGACTTGGACATCGTATCTTTGTCTATAGACTCAGACATTGTATCTTTGTCTATGGACTCAAACATGTATCTTTGTCTATGGACTCGGAGTTTGTATCTTTCAGAGCTAATATTTTTGTCTGTTATGTGGAATAACGAGCATGAAGTACTTCGGTGTACCAGTGCCCACTCCAATTTGAGCTGAAATTCTAAATCTTTTACCATAGGTGTAATAGAAGTACAGACCTTACATAGGAAAGGAGGTATATATGCAGGTATAAGGTTTAATGGCACATCAGCACAATCCTGGTATTTAGTAATTAAAATACTATGGTAAAAAATATTGCTAAAATCATCTGCAAGAAAAAGCTGAATGAAAGTAAACATGTAGTACAGTAAAATAACAGATAAAGATATTAAAATTCTTAAAAATGTAAATAAAAAAAAAATGAAGGTAAAAAACAGTAAAATCTTCAATCAGTGTACTAGGCCACAATTCAACTCTAAAGAACTTGATACTAAGTCTACGGCTGCCTTCAATGAAAAGATAATCTCACATTTGATGGGGATGAAACTGATTGGGAGATTCAGCAACTCTGAGTATTTAAACATTCATACAACTGTTAATTACCATCAAGAAAAAAAATAATTGCTGTACATACTTGTCTATAAACCGAATAATTTAGGAAAACTTAAAGGCTTGGAAGAAGGGAGGTTGGATTGTCCGCAGGCCAAGATCTAAACTTGAAAGTTTCAAGATTTTTTTATTGACATGATGGCTGTAAATCTTGGGACATGAAAAAATAATTTTTTTAGTGTCCTAAGATGTATATACATGTAAAAATGTACATTCTCCGTGTCCCAACATTTACTAAACTGTTACAAACTACTATGATTGCATTTGGTTATTATTTTGCGTGTGCATATTTTCTGATTTCTCCAAAACAAAATTAAATAAGGTAAATAATGACTTCATAATTCACAGGCCAGATCGAGTTCACCTGGGAGATCAGGCTGTAACTAAAACATACAGTACCAACACAGTGCAAATCATGCTTAGCATTTTTTTTTAATACTTGTTTATTCTCAAACATATTAGATGCAGATTTTGCTTTATTCATTGTTTCAACAAAACTGCATTCTTCCAGATACTTTTGAGAGAGCAGGTAATAGCTGTTTCATTTACATTCATCCACAGACTCATGAGTTACTCTTTTTCAATGATATAGGTGATGCTACAAATTGAGGTAATCTTTATGAAAAGGTACACATGATCAACTGTTCAAGGCACATAACTAGCATAACTGTTACTTGTTCATGAAAGAATGGTACGAACAAAAGCCAAAATTCTGACTACAGATCAACTAAGATCATCATCAATATATTTTACTTTGTGTAAATTTCATAATTTTCATAATTTAATAATTTTCCACACAATGAAAAGCTGAATGCTGCAGCATCTCCTTGTTTATAACTGGGGATGAAACTGATTGGAAGACTTGTCTTTTGTTTTCTGACAGTAAAACATGCCGGTTAATCGTTAAAACTCAGAAACTGGCTTGGGTTAAGAGGGAATTTTGACCGGCAACTATATCAGTACTTTGATGTGTAATTGCCTTTCACTCCATAATATTAATGCGATTACCATAGTTTTGTAAAACGGGGTGTAAGGTTGCTAATATCAAAACAAACTACAACTCAGATTTTGTGGTATTAGCATAATTTTTGAAGCATTATTTCTGAAACTTCATGCCAACCCCAAGAGAGGCATACATGTAATTTTTGCTGATATAAGTTTGTCTATATCAATGAATTTAGAACTTATCTCGTGAATCTTGTGATGTTGTCTCGGACTAGTGGGTCGGTTTATACACGGGTCATGCACTTTTTAGTGTTTATACCTATTAATTGGGGGGGGGGGTCGGATTATATAAGAACGGGTTTATTTGTTATTGAACTGACACATATGGAATGTCAAAACTGGGATTTTAAAAAATAAAATAAAATCTAATGCAGTCACAACTGGAGGTGGTGTTGTCTATCTAATATACTGGAAATTCTTGCACTCATGCCTTTCAACAGAACTTGAATGTCCTTCAACACTAAACACAATTTTTTTGTGTCATGGTGGTGGTGGTGGGGGTAATTAACCCAACTCCCAACTAAGAGGCCACTGCCCCATCATAAACTAGGGGATGAGGAAAAATCCTGTTACCTGAGTGAGCTGTTTGTCTGTTAGTATGGGAGAGTTGATACTGTTGTTGTTGTTGACGTTGTGGTTGTGGGGGTGGGGTTGGTTCCCTTTCATCGATGTGCAATGATGGTGATTGTGTCATACGACTATCACTGCTTATCACAGACGGTGCTTCTTTAAATGTTTGCTGTGCTGCCTGGGATTTCTCGATAATTGGTCCTGGATAATCCCCATTTAAGGACTGCACATTGCGGACTACATCCTCTGAAATGGTCAATAAATTGATTAATGGAATTCACCCATTTACTCGTACTAGCATTTGTTGCCATTTGGCGCAAGTGTATCACAGACCAGTCCTCTGCTTTGGAGGCTGTACTAAGTAAAACTTCAGAACAAGGAACCTGGCCTCTTATTCATAACACTCTGCAAGTTGAATGCACACTCAAATTAAAAAATATTTCTTTCCTATCTAGCAAAATGCTTACACTAGATAACTTTTAACTTTCAATCTGTAATATTTGTTAATTCGCTCATGATTTATTATCAAAAGTTGAGTCAGAATATGCACTTAACACATTTCATGAATGCATAGCCATAAGATCTATTATGAAATGCCATCTGCAGGATTAAAGTGTGGATGTTACACTGATTAATGTCAACAACCTAATCTATGATGGATTAAAATAACTACAGTTTTGTGTTCTCTGTCTAAATCTGGCAAGCGATCCCCTGGATTTCAAAAGATATTAACACTATTTCAATATGAGAAACTTGACAAGTCGATAAATAACACAAATTTTTTGAAAAGAAAACCCCATAAAGGATTCATGGTCTTCGTAGATATACATGCAAGTGATGAAAAAGTCAATAATACAACAGGATATATTGCCTGGACATGAGGTTAGGATGCCTAGATAGACTCTACAATGCATAAGAGACTATCCAATGACTTACAAACTTGAAATGTCATTGCTTTAAAATAAAATGTTACTAATCAAGGGTTATGTTAAGAAACACATGTTTCAAAGGTAAATAAAGTAGTTCAAAAACATTTTTATCAGCATTAATGGTAAATTAACCTAGTCTCCACTACAGCTAAAACAATCTCTCAGGTCCACTAGTCAACAAACAACCAATTTGCAAAGTTATTGTACACAAAATCCAAAAATATTAAAGGAAAGTCATGTAATGTTTGTAAAAATATTAATGCATGCTTAATTCTCAACATATTAATGCAGAGAACGACGGGAAACATGTCGTTATCACAGCAACCTGGGGAAAACCATATTCATCAAGCACTGAGCATGTGTCAGCAATGTTTTTGATGGTTTAATGGAACTACTGCATTGATATATGCTCTATGCTTGGTAAATCTGACTTTCTCCAGGTTGCTGCAACAGTGACAGGATTTTGGTTGTTCTGAGAAAAGTAGCTGAGAAGTTTGTGTACTTTAGTTTTTCTATAGACATTACACGACTTTCTGTAAACTTTCAATTTGTTTTCCTACAACAACATTGGGAAAGGTTATTGTTAATATCATGTGACTGCTGGACATCTCATGTCAAGGACATGTAGGTTATAAGATTTGGGTATTCACGTGACTTGCAATGCAAATGGTGAGCTCCTGCTCAAATTTCATCTTACACTGTAGTTTTGTCTCACCTGTCAGCGGATTAAAGACAGAATGAATGTTATACTCGTAATCATCTTCTTGTCGATTTTGTGCAGGTATGGCTCAATGTAAGGTCGTTCAAATTTACTAGGCTGGCTAGTAAGTGGCTACCCTATGCTGACACTGCATGGTCTTGGTGAATTCCAACTTTTCTATATGTAATTGGCTCTGACACTACACCCAACATAAATACACAAATATCACAAATGGGGTGGGAGGGTCAGAGGAAGCTCCGACAGGAGTCACAGGTGAGATAATAATAAGATTCGAGGAAAACAACTGTTGCTGAGGATAAAAAAAAGGACAGTTTGCATCAAATTCAAGCAAACATACCAAAGAATGTCAACTTACCAGGGTCAAGATCCCCATTCACATAGGGCTCCATGCTGTCCCCATTGACCACCCCATTGACCTTAAGACTGGTCACTGACCCAGACTCAGAAAGAGGTCTCTGTGGAGACTTCTTCTTGTTCTTCTTTTTCTTAGTTGCAGGCTGAAAAAGAAAATAGAAAAACTGACTAACCATAAACTACCAGCATGCAAGTGGGTTTTTTAGTAAACAACTAATAAGTATTATGTAATTTACAAAATAATGTCACTAGCCAGGTGGACCAGTAACTTGATTTTGGACAAAGATCAATTACAAAACTGAGATATACATAACATGTAACCACTGAGAAAAGCATTACAGGATGTCTCTGGATGAAAACCCGATGCTGATACAGCTATCCATCTTGACAGGAGTAGAGATAACAATATTTTCAAGATGTGGAAGATGGCTGCTTTGGTGACCATATTTGATGTCAGATTTGCACCATTTTCACTAAAGACCAACTGGACATCATAAAAAGTCTTCTGGTGAAAACTGCACATCAATATTACTCTCTGTTCAAGTAGAGTTCTGATAACACTATTTTTTTAAGACAGCGCCATAATGGCCATTATTGGATGTCAGGTTAGCACCATTTATTTTAGAACCAGAGAGACATCATTAGAAGTTTTTCAATGAAAACCCCATGTTGATATGACCATCCATTCAGGAGAAGAAGCAACAACATTTTCATGACAGCCACTGGGATGTCCATATAGGAAATTCGAGCAACACCATTTTCATGCAACTAGACCATGGGATGAATGTGTAAAGTTTCAAGGTAATCATCCAAGTAATTTATGATGAGTAGCAATAACAAACCTCTGCTAACAGACAGATAGACAGTACTAACAATCTTCCACAAGATGCACATCACAAGTAAGGTCTAGCTATATACTTACAAATGCAAATCAACCCCCATCATTAAAAGATCAACCAAAAAATCTGTAGGTTCTTCAAACTTTCTTAGGATTATACCAATTTCCTTTTCTATAGTAAAAGTCACACAGGTCATGTATGTATTCAACACCTACTAGGATATACCAATTTCCTTTTCTATAGTAAAAGTCACACAGGTCATGTACGTATTCAACACCTACTAGGATATATCAATTTCCTTTTCTATAGTAAAAGTCACACAGGTCATGTACGTATTCAACACCTACTAGGATATATCAATTTCCTTTTCTATAGTAAAAGTCACACAGGTCATGTACGTATTCAACACCTACTAGGATATATCAATTTCCTTTTCTATAGTAAAAGTCACACAGGTCATGTACATATTCAACACCTACTAGGATATATCAATTTCCTTTTCTATAGTAAAAGTCACACAGGTCATGTACATATTCAACACCTACTAGGATATATCAATTTCCTTTTCTATAGTAAAAGTCACACAGGTCATGTACATATTCAACACCTACTATTTCTGAAATGGGTGTCATTTTTTAGAAGTTGATTCTGCATACATTTAAGTGGCAAGTATTCGCTTCATTTGGATTCTTATACATCCCCATTCCTTTGGAAGATCATTATTTAGACGCCCCAATAAGTGCATACAGCAAAATCAATGATAAACTACACAGATATTTTTTAAAGGTGTGATCCAGTACAATCCGGATTGAATGTCACATGTTGTGATGACACAATGAAAGCTATGCATATTCATAAACAAATCTGTACTACCCTGCAATGTGACAATTCCACTTAACATGCTCTTTTTCTTGACCCAAGTTTAATACTTGGTCACCACTGTAAAAGACCATTGACATCGATAATTTTCATCTGCAAGTTTCTTGATGACAGTTAAGTTGCAGAGCATTCAATAATCAGGACTGAATAGATTTTGGTCAAAGAAAATAGTGTTAAAATTTAAAAGAACAATTTATATTCAATTAAAATGAGTAAATGTGCACACATTGCCCATGTGAATACCATTTCTTTACATTTTAAACCCCGAGTAAAAATGCAAAACTCAGAAGCAGAACCAAAACTGAAAGTTACCTGATTTAGGTGTACTAACTAGAACCTTAACATATCTGGCTTTAATCTATAAAGTTCTTAAATGTTATTGAGAGGAAGTGAAAAGTAAAGTCTGAAGTCCATAATGCAAAAGAAATTTTCCAGAAAGAGATGTAAACTGACTTAGGTCTATCTAGTGTAATGCCTCGGACTAAATTTCATTTTGATCTATAAAGTTTTCAAAAGTTTCAGAGCAGAAATTAACTTTAAGGCAAGTTCCAAGCCAAACAGGGGCAATAACTCTTTAAAATGTTTACAGAAAAAAATTACATAATGAATAACTTGACATAGGTATTCTAATGTAAAGTCTCGTACCAAATTTTATTTCTTTCTATTAAGTCCTTCTAAAGTTACTGAACAAAACTCTCTTTGACAGATAAAACCTGAGGGGATGGGACAAATGGACATCAGTAACAACACAACAGAACCCCTTCATAAATATAATGAAAGAATGAAAAGAACTCACTAAATAACAGTGTGAACATCATTAAATTGCCTCATCAATACTAACTTTCCTGAGTTTGTTTCATATTTGTGACTTTAATGTAGCAATGTAGGCATATCTTCCATGCTATACTTCTAGCTTTTCATTCATATTAGTATAAGCATAATCTTATGCAGGCAAGACAATATAAAAATAAACAAATTCAAAAGTAAATAATCTTTAAGCTAAACTTCTGAATCTGCTGTAGGATTTACGAATTTACTCACCTTACTGCTGTAATGCCACTCCGTTAAAGCTGCCTTTGCGTCATCTACAATGAAAAGAAAGAATTCAAATGACCGAAACAGCAAGGCAAAGAAAATGACAATACTTTAGGGTGACTACAATTTTGACAATTTAGTAAATCGCATGATAACAAGAATGTTCTGTAATCTCAGTGTCACAAATCAAGTCTTACTGGTAACGCACGTTAGCAGAAACCGGTAAAAACAATATCTGCAACTGTCAAACAAATTTGAGTTGCCTTGTATTATCTGGAGACTATTGTCCACATAATCCTATTTCAGCACACTTTTTGGAAAGTTTTGCAGAACAAAATCCGAAAATGCAACTGCCCAGGCACTACATTACAGGAAGAGTCTTGGCAAAGTATGTCAATAATTTTTAATGCTGTGAATTTGTTAAATCTAACCAATCAGAAAAGTCATTTTATTTGTTACTGTGTTAAAATTCACCATATTTACCACAAACAGTTTGGTGATTAAGTCAGAGATCACTGATATTGTGGGTGAAACAATTCATCAATGCATCTATGCATCGATACTTTTGCAGATACATTGATCAATACAAGAGATGAAGAATTGATACAAAATGATACCATATACATGTATCTGAATGTAACGTGTTTTCAAAATTTCCTCACTGAATTCAAGATTTTATGCTATTGAAATACATGTGTTGTGATTTTAAATAGAACAGCTGGATCTCCTCCTTCCAAATATTAAATTTACAAGCAAGCTTTCTCACATACCCACAACATCGGTCAAGCTCTGATTCAATTCGATGCAGACAAAGGAGAGATTTGAGTGATCTGTAAAGGCGAGTGCCTTAGACCACTTGACCACCTGGGGACCAATGGGCAAAAGGACCATTACCATCTGGGGACCAATAGACAAAGGACCATGACAATCTGGGTACCAATGGACAAAGGACCATGACCACCTCGGGACCAATGGACAAAGGACCATGACCACCGGGGAACCAATGGACAAAGGACCGTGACCACCTGAGGACCAATGGACGAAGGACCATACTACAAGTTAACTTGACCTAACTGCCAGGCAGTCTAAAAGTCAGTGCAATATTTTGTCATGATACATCACTTTCCAGTGACAGTGTTAATACATTGATCTAATGCCACATTCATGATGTAATATATAATGGGATATTCTTGCAGTAGTACAGATGTTGATATAGTATATCTTCACAAAAAATAAGGAGCTGCAAATAGGTATTGATGAATTATTACACTTCCAGTATGTATACAGGCTGCAAAAAACTGAGCTAAATTGCAAGAACTAAACCAAGAATATACAAAACTTTGCATGCACAAAGTCAGCTCCCTTAGCCCATGCACTGGGGGAAGTAGGTGCTATGAACCCACCTCCAAAATGTTGCTTAGAACCTATCAAGGGCGAAAAGCTGTTATGCACAAGGCTGCACTTATGTATAAACTTTTACATGTGCTGATGCTAACACCAATGCCAACAGCTGGGATAACTTAACAGCTCTCATCTACTTTGTAGAAGCAAGATTAAAAGTAAAATATCTTTCAATGTTGTACATCCTTCTAAGATTAATATTTCTCATATTTTTACATGTAACTGTGACACCATCTGCTTATGTGGATGAGCCATTTGGGATAAATATACCTCCACACAAGCATACTCGATGAATTATTGTGCTTATGACACTTTAAGTTCTCCAACATTTCTGGCGATTATCGAGAGTGAAAGAAACAAAGCAAAGCATCATGATCACAAATTAACCAACAAATTCTATTCCTTTGTTATACTCTACACTTTTTATGACCTTTCAAATGACAAAAAAATGTTTAAAAATGTGTTTGAATGCCTTTATTTGTACCAACGTCTTTGCTAACCACCACAGGTCATCTATCCACTTCATTTCACACTGTCCCTTGGTATACATGTATGCAGCTAATCAAAACTGTACTTTGAACAAGTGCCCTTTTCTAAATGAAAGAGACACTGCTGTAACAAGTGAAGCTGATCATTCAGAGCACACCTTATCACCTGTTAGTTATCTGATCTTGTGCTTCATTATGTCAACATGCTGGGACAAGAAAGAAAAACATTCAAGAAACATAAATTCTAACATAACAAACATTCTCAATGGATCAATTTCTTTTAGCTTCATCAAACCGGTTAGCACCTGTCAAGGGTTTAGATGATGTCAAAATATCTTGCAAACATTTGAACATCTGAGATATTTTTGTTATTTAACTATGGTATCTACACAGAAATGAAACAAAGCATGATCTGTAAAACTCACTGGTGCTGGAAATCCCACCATCTCAAGTCAGGAATTCAGAAAAGCTTTGCTGATCAGTGCATATCACAAAATTCATGAATATGAAGATACATAATCTGGATTGCAATGCATTGAGTCAAGTTCAGAATACTGGGGTCTCGTTTAATCCAGGTCAGGTCTGGATGTTGTCAATGATCACTAGGCAACAATTCATATAAAGATATTTCTATTTAATTAACACTGTGGTACCACCAGTTAAAGCCAAAACACTAACATCTGCATATACAATCTGTGGGAAAGGACAATTTCAGCATTGTTCCTCAACAAAATCTGCTTTGTTGCTATTAACCAGCCAGGAATAAGTGTTTACCCATTATAAAAAATATTCCCACATGCTACGAAAAACACATCATATATTCTCACACTGCTGATTAAGCAGAAGCCAAAATGCTTGTCAAGTGCTTAAAGGGACCAACCATTTATTACTTGTGGGGGGTGACAATTATCTTGCGATAAAGGGGGTGCCCACCAGTTATTATGTACTTTTGAGAGAGTGACGTATGTAAGACAAAGTTGTTTGCATTTAAAACATGCACAGTGGAGAGAATATTGGCAAACCTCTATGCTACTTTGATGTAATGTGGCTGACATTTCTCTGCATACAGTACCTTTTGGAAATTGTAAATGATCTTGGCACACTGCTAACTAAAACGATTGCTCCACTGTGCTCCAAAAATCAGCTTGAATTTGTCTAAAGTACACTATCCTTAGCAGCTATTAAAATAGGGAAAATGAATTTTGCCAGACTAGACAATACCAGCATCTGAAAGTGCAATGAATGAATTACCAAATATATAAAATGTAAAAAAGTTATCAGCTCTTTTTTTTGACAATTTACCTCTGAAGTTCAGAAGTGAAAATGACCAAGTGGAGCTAGCAGTTTTTTGAAAGGTGCACATCTGGAGTAAGGCCAAGCTGTATACTCTATAACCCATATTACACCCATCAATCATACACCAAAATAAAGGGAATTAAAGGTTCTTTGAACAATATATAAGATATACAAGGTCTTTTTTAAATAGCCAGTAGAACCAGTGAGGAAACACAGGGAAATTCCTTTCCTTTAAAATTCTAAAACTATGCAAAATACGAAACTGTAGAGCGCCACCAAAAGAAATCCAGGCTGGGCAGAAAATCCAAGGCTCCCATAACCCCTAAACAATGCTGAATGGTCTCACCTTAAAGGAATCTACACTGGTGGCTGTTATCACTGACAAGAGAAATTGGTTCAACTAAGACAAAGCAGTTATTTTTATATGATAATTGTGAATGGTGCCTGAACCCATCATTTAGCAGTTTTATTTTGAAACAAAAGTACCAAAAATACCACTGTATACAAAGACTAGTACCACATGTTAATCACTCCAGAAATTAATGACTAACTGGTTCTCAATAACCAGGAATTTTTGGTCAAGGTATGTGGCCTTGAACTAAAACTTCCTGTGCAGAAATAATTATTTTCTTATTAGACTCACCAGGACAATGACCACTGCCCTGCAGATCTCAAAATCTATATATTTCTTTATTACCTAAGTGTGAGCCACCGCCCACCCCCCAAAGTTTGGTCGAGGACCTTGCACTGAAACAAATCAATCAGCATATGCCAATTTTCTTTGAGCCACAATGACCTTGACCTCTGACTTTCTGACCCCCAAACCAATGGACTTCTTCCTTGTCCCATGTGCAAGACATCCACAAAGTCTGGTTTCGATTTATCATGCAGAACAAATGCTATTATTAGGTATCCATTGTTCTTCTTTAAGTCTTGGTCACCTTGGGCTTTTCTGACCCTGAAATCAAAAGGCATCTTCCCTACCCTATGCAAAAACCATCTGCAAAGTTTAGTCAAAACAGCTAACAATGAACACAGTCATTATACAGAAACAAACATTTTAACTAATACACGTAACAACATAACACAATCTGAATTTTAAATTATTTTCTTTTTGCTTCTTAAATAAATGTTTTCTGATATGGCTCTTGTCTTATATATTTACACTGACAAACACTGGAAAACTAACAAAGGCTAAAGTCACATTAACATGGACAAAAAAGTTGAAAATGTTCCCATGCTATAATGATTGATTTATATTAATTACATTAATCTTCATCAATATTTTTTGCAGGGCTGTCATGCTGCCATAAAGAACCAGTTACTGCTTAACAGTTATTTGTGAAACATTCTGAGCAGTATTTTTGTAAGGTACAAAGACAAAATATACCTTACAGTAAAAGTTAATACTTTACACTCCTCCTTCAAAAAACACAAATTCGCAAAGAAAGAAGATCAACTTGTTGATAACTGGTTCAGTGCAGCAGCTAGTGCAGATACTTACCAGCTCCATCAATTATCTTTCGAAAAGTTTGATAGAATTAGTCTTTCACAACAGATGTTTATTTTTCACATCAAAAAAAAAAAATAATTACAAAAATTTATTCTTCTGTTTTAAAGTAATGTACTTGTGAGTTCTGTGCAGTGTATTTCTTTGAAATGGAGCACTTTAAGGAATTAAACCACTGGACTCCTGTTCCTCAATGAAAAGGTCTAGTTTCCGATATCTCATTATCATCAGCTCATCTAACTGATATTAACTGATAAATTAGGCCTCCTGTTGAACTAGAAGAACCAATGCACAAGATTACCTCAAAGGGACTGATACTGCTGTCCAAAATGAATTTCCTGGAATTCAAGATAAGAACATTTCTTTTTAACTGCTTAGTGATGAAACATACGATATTCTTGAATGATAAAAAGATTTTCAAATTAACTATTCTGGCAGTTTCATTTAGAACCAGGTCAACATCATTAGAAGAATTCTAGTGAGAAACCCATGCCAATAGGGCATCCATTTATTTAGGTAGGGAAGAGGTAACAATATTTTAAGATGGTCACCCCGGCAGCCAAATTTGATGCCAGACTGGCACCATTAGGCATTTAGGACCAACCAAGTATAAGAAATTTTGTGTGAAGACACAATGCCGATACTGCCATCAATTCTGGCAGACATGATGGCCATAGGTCAGATCAGAATCTTTTTTATTTAGGACCAACTACATATATGCTGCCAGGATTTTATCAACAGAGGGGAGCTCCCCCCCTTGTCATAAAAAAAGGGGGAGTAGAAAAAAAAGGGGGGAAAGAGGAAACAGCCCTCTGTTCATTACTTATTTAACACTCAATTATCCATCTCTCTTTCTGTCTGCTCCATTCTATTAAAGTTCTATTGAAATCAAAATCTTCAAAAGATGTCTTCTGTAGCTGAATGACCATTGATCTCCTGATGATTTCTTATCTGTGTATGAATATTGTTCTGTGCTGAGAATCCCTTTCACAGTTTGCTGTCTTAAAAGGGCATATACATAGCTAGCTTAGGCAGCCTGAACAAGTTTGGAAACTGTTCTTTATGGCTGTTATGTACAATAGGTATTGTCACAACGGCTACAAGATCTCCTTTTTGTTTGGCCCCAGATGAGCAGAAGATATTGGTCTGTGACAAGGTACATCTTAACTGCTGAGTTCAATGCATGGGCATCCATGGCACCATTAACTGGAATGAAGATTTGCTTTGATAGAATGGAATGACCAAACATTCCATGGAACTGAAAGGAACATAGGATTGGGGGGGGGGGTCTGAACTGATACCCAGTTGAACGAGTACATGCCAACTCCCAAACCCTAAAAGGACTGATAAGCAGAATGGAGGTAGTGGAATTATCAACCCAATCCCTGTCCCAATAGCACTGATGGGATTCCCCTAACAAATTAACAATTGGCTGGTACCTGAAGAGCACTGACTGTTCAGGCGATGATCTAACAAAGAAGACTCCATCAACTGATTTAGATGATACCACTGCTTTCCCTTCTCAGGGATACACAAGGGACTCTTCAGGAACTTAATGTCTCTTGACTTCGTGAGAGACAGATCACAAACTCCTGGAATTGAGGAGTGCCTGCCCAACAAGAGTTCCATGACTTTATGTCTCTCAACTTCATGAAGACAGATCTCATATACTCCGGAGGAGTCATATGGCAAGTTACATGGGATTTGGAACAAAACTGTCCCAATGGGGCAGTACTCTTCTCTGAAGAAGAGAAAAATCCCATACTCTACTGGAATAGAGGATGTAAGAATCCCATACTCTCCTGGCATCAAGGACTATAGGCAGAATGGCATTGGTGCAATTAATCTCTGCCAGATCTCAAATATCATCAGTTTATAGACAACAGAATGGGTAATGGTCCGTTCATACAAAATAAACATGTGGGTTGAGAATCCCATGTGGCCTTGAAGCATCCCCCATTTTCCTGCATTTTTTGATGTTCCTGAAAAGAAATTCATGTACTGCTTTGCTGAAGCCTGATCCTCTCTGACAGAAAAAATACGCAAATTTACACAGCTTAAGTGAGTGCCATTTTGAAGCAATGCAAAAAAATTATTTGATGCATCAATTAAATGTGTATCACCTATGCAAGTACTTATTCGAAAATGTACTGATGAAGCATTGACAAAAAATTATTTCAATACCTAAGCAAGTACTTATTAATTATTCAGTTTCCACAACTGAACACAAAACAATATTAGGGCACTGCCTAAGTGAGTGCTATTAATTATTAATTTTCAAAATTCATGAACAAAAGGGAATCAAGACTTCAGAACCATAAAATGGTAAGTACCTAGCCTAGACAAAATATAACAAGTATCACTAAAGCAAGTACAAAAACAGTATTCTGGAACTACCTCCGTGAGGAATTACTTACCCTGGCACTGCACAAGATAATGAGGAAGAACAGACAAGAGCACCGCAAGATGGACGCGACAAAATAAAAGTTCTCAATACTATCATTTAAGTTGATTTCACAATTAATTAATGCAAGGACTTGGGAGATAATCACTGTTAAAGTGGAAAATGAATACAATCTGTGAAAACCCCATGTTGTTAGCACTGTAAAATCCAGAGTATTGTATAAAGCTGTGTATAATGTCCAGTTTTTCCACCTAATTTTCTTACTTTCAGTCAGGGATGCGTGCTTTATACAAGATCTAAAAGGTTTTTCCAGGTCAAGCTGATGGAAGGATGAAGACACTACAGCTGCATACATGCGTCACTAAATCCATTGCATGTTGCACTGTAATTGAATTGCTTACCAGTACTAGCCGCATTAAAGAAATAAATAATGCTACAAACATTGACAGTCTTGTTCCTTGAATGCTTATGTTAATAAACTCATTTCATTTCACATCACTGTGTAGCATTTTGTTCTATGCTGCACCCGGAAATATATATACAAAATGACTGCTAACATGTTGTTCTAAAGCTGTGCAAAATATCGCACTGCAGTGGAACAAATATGATGATTACAATATCTGTACCATAAATGTTGAGTATTCCATAACTGTGGATCAAATATATTTTTTTCTTTATTTGTTCTTGGCTGAACTGAAATATAATATCCTGAATTCAAGCAGTAAGAGGCACATTTAGGGAACGTATTTTTTGTAATTACAGTTAGTCTGTTACGGTAACATTGACACACTATTAAACAAAATGATTAATTAATTTAGATCGTAGTCTCCTGTATATCTTTGCAAATATACAGTGATTAAGTCTTCACTGGCTCAGTTTGGTAATCAGTGCCAGCTATGCTTGATATGATAAACATAGTTACAATGCATCTGTCTGGGTAAATTTGCAATTTATTAACTTTTCTTCAGAAAATAAGCTTGGTCCTTTGTTACAATAGAGGGAGCAATATTTAATTGACAGCATGGTCATTTTAAACGAGGACAGTGCTTCATTGGCTCAGCATGGTCTTTCAAGGTAATCAACACTAGCTTAAGCTTTGATATGCTAAACATACTGGTAGCCACTCTGCTTTGTCTAGGTACATGAAAATTTACAAATTATTTACCTTTATGAGGCCAACTGCTGTTACACTATAAAAACTTAGCAATATTATCACGATTTTAAATTATTCAATCACATGCACATGTTAAGGCAGAACTACATTTTTTCTCTCATTCTGAGTATAAAAAATTGGGGTGCGCATCATTCACACCAAAATACAGTAGTAACAAGATCTTCAAAATGACCACTGTAGTGGCCATATTGGATGTCTAAACAGCACCATTTTCATTTAGATCCAAACAAGACAATGGGATGAATGTTTGTATAAAGTTTCAGGGCAATCATGCAAGTAGTTTAGGAGGAGTAGAGATTTTTTAAAAAATCTTGTACAATGGGGCAAGTGGAAATAGATACACCTCTCCCTCAATAACTCACGCACATCAGGGTCCAGAAACACAGACCGCACTATAAGCGAGGGTTCGAGTTACCGAGGTACCGCCAAAAAAACCCACTATAGTCCGACTATATCAACCTGTTTGTTTGTACCCCCCTACCGATTTCAATAATGGAAACCTTTAATGTGATAAAAAGTGCAAGGAATTTAGTCAATTCATTCATTGATTTATATTTTCTAACCTGACTTAGTAGAATGGCCCTAACACTGTCATCGTCTGCGTGTTTCATGCTGAATGGAAGTTTTCAATATAATAGACGGACATGCTCTAGATCTATTTCCAGTTCCTGGAAAAGTCCATTTTCAGCAAAAGGGTGAGTGCACGACTACAGATGTACATACGTATGTAGTCTGCTTCCGATATTTACAATGTCAAATCAAGCAAAGGAAAAGAATGACAACAAATTTGCCTTTCACGTAGATTTAACAAGCAGTTTAATTAATATGTTCATGTGTGCAAAAGGATTTAATTCCAAACTCTCAATGTTATGGAAATTTATGGCATTATCTGGCAGTTACCGAATAGGATGAACTACATCATTATGTTGTCTGACGGAAATAAACTAGCCCATGGTATACGCAATGTGGCACCGTGTTAGTATTGAAAGTCCGTTAAAGATGAAAGGTGCAAGGGGATGCCAGTATTAGTGCCATTCTGGTCACAGTCATGTTAGAAATTATAAATCAATGATTCAATTGACTTAGTTCTGTGCATTTTTTATCACATTAAACGTTTTCATTATTGAAATCGGTAGGGGGGTTACAAACAAACAGGGATGTATAGTCAGACCATAGACATCCAGAAAACCTCGAGGTTGGTGTTGGGGGTGGGGAACTGGGCTGTTTAATGGCTAAATCCTCGTTTTATAATCAAGTCGAGAAAAATTGTCAATAAAGCACTTTTTCTGAAGAAGTTGTTCGTTATTATCTATATATCAATTTATTTTCAAAATCACCTCTGTCTGCGTGGGTTCGAGTCTAGGATTCGGCGAATGTGGATATGTGAGAAAGCTTGCCAGTAGCTTCTCGTGGGTTGGTGGTTCTTTCCGGGGATTTCCCGGTTTCTTCCTCCACCATTAATACTGGCCGCCATGTATAGTCTATCATGTGCTGAAAAATGGCGTTAAGCCCCACAACAACAACAAAAAAAAATATTTTCAATATGTCCAACATCTGAAAGAGCGATAACATGACTGTAACTGGTTTCAACAACCAAACACGGTAGGCGAAAACATTCGTGTATTACATCACAGCTTTTTGCTTTGTTGATTAGTATGGTTCCCAGAGAGATGCATAATAGTATTTCACGAAAATAGGCATCTGCAAAGCCAGGAACCAGACTAACTGTTGACAAACTACCAAACAAGATTCTTTTTTATCAAAAACAAGCAACATTTATTTCGTGAGACAATCGTCTACGTCGAAACTGAATTTTTGCATTTTTCAGTTAGTAAAATATTGATGCCGTGATTTCACTGCAAAAGTAATAGTGAATCTTCTTATCATGCTTGAGGATATCTCTACGTGTGAATTCAAGAATTCTCTGAAACTCGTTTTTCCCACAGTGGTTCGTATCTGTGAAACAAAGCTCTTTATTTTATGAAGTACTCATTTCGCTTGGTTGCCTTGCTATCTTTAATCACATTTATGATTGAGTAGGTTAATTTAAGGTAGTTTAATTAGATATGTACACAATAAAATGTATCACAGTGTTCGATTGATCAACTGAAATGAGTTACCCAACATACGACCGGTGCTGTTGGTTCTTAAGCATGCATTTGCATGCCTTTCGAATTTTTTTAATTACCCTGCTTTATCTGATTCAAAAGACGTAATTACCGTGATAATAGAAAAGGAGGCCCACTTTTTATTTTGTGCAACAATACAACAAATGCCTCTGCTAGTCCGATATCAAACACGGTGGGCACTTAATTAGGTTCTCAGAGAAACGCTCGCGGACATGGCTGTTACGGTAGATTGACACATTTTACGTTTAATTACAAGAGGACACATTGCATTTATGATGATTACACTTAAACGAAACTAAAAGAGAACTAGAACACAAATTTCAATTAATAAAAAATATTTATTTGGTATTTAGTTATTAAAGTACTGCCTCCACTTGGCATAGGTGACATTTTCATTGATCGAAATGTCCTTGAATATTGCTAATTGCAGTTTACAAAGAATGTCGTTTGAAAAGAAAATGTAACAAATTATATGACTTCTTATTAAAAGTAGATATTTCATAATGTTGATTAAATTTCCAGGTCCTATCTACCATTTTCGACGATAAAACAAGCGATATATCAAAAGTTTCTGTTACCAGTTTTGATGGCGATTTTGTTCAAGTTCAACAAATAGGGTCAGATTTTTGGTATTTTCTGGTTTAAAAATTGGGATCCACGCCTGACCCCGCATTATAAGCGGGTTCGCGAGTTATCAGGGCATGAGTTATCGAGGGAGTGGTGTAAGTGACAATAGACTATCATATAAGTTCTTTTGGTTTTTGACCATTAGTGCTAAGAAAATCAACAGTCCTCATTAGGTAAAGTCTGGTTTATCATTTCTCATAATACAAGTTTAGACTGATCCACAATATCCGATGGATGACAAGCATACTGACAAAACAAAAAGTAATTCTTTAAAAATTCTGGATTCAGATTTCTTATTATGACCCCCTAATTAATACATCAACAAATGAAGTTTCACTTCTCTAACTGGAAAAGTCATATTTCACAATTCCTGTTATCTATTGCTTTTCCTTTGATAAAGCTTGATTGATTTCAACAATATGAACCTGAACAGCTTAAGGTATTCAGAGGGTTAACATACAAGAATTAGATTTCTGGTTTTTAAAATGTGGGGCAAATTTCTCATTGTGTGCACCTCATTCAACAGGCCCAACAGAACTCTAGTACTATGAGGGCTGAGAATGAAAGCTTCAAATTTCATGTCAGCATAAAGACTTTATTCAATTTTCCTTTCATATCCATGCTATACAGGTAGCTCAATGAAAATAACCTGTCCTGTCACATGACCAGGACTAACCGTCAATAAATGAGTTGTCTGCAAGGTCAAGACAACCTAGCTATCTGTTCAAGTATGTACAGGGCTTAACAGCAGGCCAGAACAATTCTAGCTACAAGTGATAAAGATAAAGGTAAAAGTTTCAAAAACAAAAAAAAAAGTGATAAACCGTTCCAAAATAAATATAAACATGGACAGAGGTCCAATAAGATACATGATGCAAGGTAATGATGTTAAAATCTTTGAAAATGTATATAAAATAAAAAATAAAAACAAACTATTACAAATATAGAGCGAACATTTCTTAATATAAACCACAGTCACTGAAGGTATATAAAATAAAAAATAAAAACAAAAGTAAAAATATTAAAAATATAGAGTGAACATTTCTTATATAGACCACAGTCATTGAAAAAAATCCAAGATTTCCCCCTAGTGGTACACCATCGAAAAGCCTCTCACAAGAGTTCACATAAAAAAACACTTGTGTCTCACAGGGTGGAAGTTTATACACTTTATGATTGGTTGGTTGGTTGGTTGAAATTTTTACGGCGCACCAGCACTATGAGGCTATTTAGCGCCATACAAAAGGTTATATCTTTCATTACTTAAAAGTGGTAAAAGATTACATATCGACCAGCAATACGAAACCAAACAGTTGAAGGTAAAACGATAAAATGGTAACGGTGATAAATAAAGTTTAATGATCAACGGGGACACTTTATGAAAACAGGTTCAACTGGCAGTGAAAACTGTTAAGGTATGCACTACAGCCAAAATTCAACCTTTACTGGAATATGCATCATTGATTCACATGTACAGTTTGCATCATATATGCAAGTAAACAATGCTGCTTCCTCTCTGCAATTTGTTCTATACAAGGTTGCCACTATCGAATGATGAACAGAATGTTCTGATCCTTGTTTTAATGAGTTGTTTATCAAGTCTCTTTCCACGTATTTCAATAAGTTTACAACAAGATTTATAGAAGGCCAAAGAAAAAATATGTGCTTCCTACTGCACTGGTTTTAAAATTAGGGTAGGTAGGTAGGTATTTTTTTTAAAACATTATATATATGATAATGATTAATATATAAGTCTATATATATATATATATATATATATATATATATATATATATATATATATATATATATATATATATATATATATATATATATATATATAATGTACTAAGCACATCAAGTACTGGGCTAAACTAGATGCACGAACTAATTGGTGGGGAGTAACCCTCAGGGGAAAAAAAGTGCTAGGGTTGGCAATGAAAAAATAGGGACTGTTGGCTGACCGGAAACACATTTTTAAAAATGTGCCATTTCAGTATCTGTTGTGTCTGGTGCCTGTGTAAAAAGCAATGTCAGCACACCATGTTCTGGACTGACCAGTGCTCAAAACAGGCAAAAATAACTGATAATTAACACATGCTGATCCAATTCTTAAGTGTTCAGGATGAGAGGATGAGTGGTTTCCCTGAGCCCTGCTTTTGCATGGTTCGTGTCCTACTTTCAATGTAATCTATGGACTGTGTTTTTAATATAATAACTGTCATGGACACCCAGAACATGGGATTCTGTATTGAAAATTACAGTTGGCAAAAATTCTATACTTTTACAAGGTCTGACAATAAATGTCAGCAGCAAGGTAAAGTTGGGTTTTCAAAGGTTACTACTGATGCTTAAAACTGTCAGTGTTTCCCTTTACCCTCATTTGCACTTCAGAGATGCCACATTTATAATCTGATACCAATAATATAATTTTGATACCAAGGAGATTTTTGACTCTGTCTTGCACCCCTAGGGGATGCACTGGTCTGTGTTCCCAGTGCAAACCACCTCATAGTAAGCAAAGATTTATCACAATACATTTTCATTAAATTTGAGGAAGATAAAGCTCCATTATTTTTTCAAACATTTACCTAGATACAAGTGACAGTCAATGTACTTGTACAATGCGATGCTAAATTGATTTTCCTATCTTCCAAATAGAAAATATAACAATAAAGAGCGGACGATGGGATAACCAGTCTACATTGACCAATCCAATCACTGAATTGCTTGGATTGACTATAGAAATATGTTTTGGGAAAGCACCCAAATGATTCATACAGCAATTTTATCTCAACTAACTAAAGAGTTCTGCAATCTCCAAAAATTCTGCTAGGAACTCAATAAATTTAAGTCATGATCATATTAATTACAACTCAATTATGTACATTTTATGTCATCAAGAGGCAGCTGAAAATTCATAGGTTTCCCCCAAATTCCATCAATATTTGGAAAGTTTAAGGGCTTTTCCCAGTCAAAAGCCAGCCTAATCTTTCTCCCACTTTTTCCCAATTTCCCAGTAGCAGCAGAACCCTGCACTATCTGACATCAGATCAGCACCATTATCAATTAAGATCAACTAGGCATCATATAGTCTTCTGGTGAAACTGCATGTCAATATGACCATCCATTAAGTAGCAATTAATGTTTTCAAGATGGGTGTTATGGTGGTCATATTGGATGAAAGATCAGTCCCATTTAAGGCCAGCTGTATATCATTATAAGTTTTCAGATGAAAACCCACGTCAATATGACCAGCAGTTCTGGAGAAGTAAACGCAAGATTTAAAAGATGGCTGCCATGATGGTCATACTGATATGAGACCCTCACTATTTTCAAATGATAAAAAGTTATTTGGTGAAAATCCCATGTTGATATGAAATTCTGTTCAGGTCGTGTAGAAATAAGATTCTCAAGATAGCAACCTTGGTGGCATTATTGATGTCTGAGTGCCACCATTTTCATTTAGGATCAACTAACACTTGGGATGAATAACAGGCCATCAGCTTTTCTGGTCCATGAAAAATAGTGCTAACAACTGGATATACTGATAGGAAGGATCCCCCACAGACCTAGGTTGAATAGGTCATTCATTATGCCATACTTCCAAGTTGTGTAATAAACTTTATGCTAATGAATTAGTGCATTTTCCAAAAGAAATAATTGAGATAATTCACTTTTGTGAGTGGATTATCAAAAGAAATGTTGTTACTGCTGTCTGTAGACATCAGTAACATTATGACCCAGATCTGATTCTGCCATTTTGTTAATGGCTCGGTCTAGTCGTAAGCCTGGTCACCTGACACACTGGTGGACCAAGTTCAAATCACATAGTGTGCTTATATTTTTCCCTTCAGTCTTTTGTTTTTCTTGATATGCTTTTTCATGATAAGTGACTGCAGCTAAACAAGATCTGAAGAGTGGATATATTTCAGTGACTTGGCAAACTACGAGTCCAAAGAGTGGCTATACGTTGCTGAATCAGCAAAACAAGATCCAAAGAGTGGCTACATTTCAGTGACTCATCAAAACAAGATCTATATGTTGCTGAATCAGCAAAACAAGATCCAAAGGGTGGCTATATGTTGCTGAATCAGCAAAACAAGATCCAAAGGGTGGCTATATGTTGCTGAATCAGCAAAACAAGATCCAAAGAGTGGTTATTATCTTGGTTAATCGACAAACAATACTCAAGGACTGGTTATATTTGTGTTTCTGTTTATCATACTCACCCTCCAAATATGCCTGAATTGCTTTCTCTACATTGTAATCATAGTACTGTAACACAAGGATGATCTCATTGTTACTCTTGCCTGGTACGACCTCTCTAACAGCAATCACCTGCAAATCAGACCCAAACAAATTAGAATCAAAATTAAATATGTTGTTTCTCCACTACCATCCAACTTCTCCACAGGCTCCAGCTAGTGAACCATGTAGCCTTGACCTTTAACCTTTTGTTCCAGTGAGACCTTTAATATTTACTCTTCTTTCTACAAAAATGAGCGTCCCTGTAAAAAATGACATCACAGTGCCAAACTGGAGGCAAGGGAAGGCACAATAATTTAGATTATGGCAGTGATAATGTTAAGAATTTACATGTAACTAATTGCTGATCAACATTTCAGAATCTTACAAATATGAGGCTTTAATCACTAATTCTATATTTCACACTAATATGATTTAGGAATTTCTACATATGACAGTAATTTTCACTTTTAAACAGTATTTCCGTGTTTGTTGACCCATCCAAATGACCTGTCAAGAAAAATGTAATACTCAAATGTGATTTTCAGTAGATTCTGATGACAATTTAACCCATCTCTGAATGTCAAGGACAAATACTTGGTAATACCATTGGAAATCTATCTAATACTATTGCTAGAAAATAGTATCTGGCATCATCACAAGACAGGTTGAAGGACATTCTGGTTTAATGTCCATGACCCAGTTCACTTGCACGGCAAAATATACAAATTTAAATGGGCATAACTTCTACCATTATTTATACAATATTGCATTTTCATTATGTACACATGGTATTCATTATTGTTCATATTTGGGTTATTGCTAAATGAAAGAAAATTCTGACATTGTATGATGTGGTATGATGTGGCAGGATTGGTTATCTATTCTCTGGTGATAGGTTTGTGACCCAGGACATCCATTAAGTACCTATGGCATGTATCACTATCAGTTGCTCTGATTAGGTGTATACAAGTTTTCATTGGTTAACACAACTGCTGAATATATATATGTACATTATCAGTTATACCAAAAATAAGTACTGATACATGGAAGTCTGACAACAGACAACAACATAGAAACAGCAGATGTTTAATTTGTTTTCAGGTACAATAAATGAAATTGGTCATTGCATAGTTCATTACATGGTTCAATACAAGAAATAAACTTTTCCTTTTATATTAAAAATCAAAAACATTTACAATTACTTTTAAAAAGAACATGCTGTCTCTGTTGCACTAAGTTCCAAGGGAGGTAAATCAGAATGAAATAAATTTAGAACAAATTCCTTATGGGGCGCTCTACTGACAGTATGAACTTCTAAGACTGATGAAAGGTTAAGTTGTTTGCATTTGCAACATTCACAACCGAGAGAATACTGGTATACCTTTTTGCTACTTGTGTGCTGTGGTTAAAATTTCTTTGGATATTGTACTTGTGGAAACTGTACATGATCTAAGCACAAAGCAAACTAAAATGGCTGCTTCTGTGAGTTTGAAAAATAAGCCTGAAGTAGTCCAAGGTACACTATCTTTAGCAGTTATTAAAATAGGGGAAACAAATTTTGCTACACAATACCATCTTCTGAAATGCAATAAATGAATTACAAAATCCATTTTAAAAAAGTTGTATGCTCTTTTTCTTACAAGTAACCTCTCAATCCAGGAAGCAAAAATGACCAAGGAGACCTAGCTGTCTTTTGAGAGATGCAAAAGGCCAAGCTGTATGCTCTAAATTACACCTACCTAAAAACCAAAACCAAAATAAAGAAAATTAAACGTTCTTGTAAAATACCCAAGATATACATACAAAGTCTTTTTTAAACAGCCATTATAAACTAGTGAGGAAAACCTGGTAAATTTCTTTAAATGTCTCCCTTTACGCATTGAGTACCATCATATAAATAAGCAAAATGACAGTGCAATGTCATACAAGTCTACAAAATGTTTATAAAAGTTAAAATAATTAAATGGGTATTTTATCCCTTTAATGCATTTTATACTAATGAGTTATATTTTTGTTTTTAACCCACAATTTAGACCCAGGGATACAAGAAATAAGAACAAGAGTCCCATGAAAGGACTAATACTTTACTGGGAAATTTTTTTTTTAATAGGAATTCAAGAAAAGACCATTTCTAACAGTTTTTGGAATTTCTTAAATTGTCAAGGAATGGCTAATTTTGTCATTGATGTGCAATGTTGATGCACAAATGGTTAAATATGTAAGGAATATTCAAAATTTGGGGACATCATCAAATTTCACCCATTAACTCATTAACCCCTGGAGATTTGTGTCATTTTTGCCTGAAATGCAAGTAGAAAACTCATTTTGGGGGCTACTTTTGAATACATCCAAATAAATTGGCTTCCAAGAGATCTTACTTTAGCTTCAGGCCTAGTTGTGTTAGAAAAGTCATTTTTCACTGGCTATTTTGCTCTCACATGAGCAGAATGGTAAAAGTTACGAGTTCTTTTTTTGTTTCTTTGCTTACTGGACCAATCATTTTTGTGTCCTGGCCACTTTGTACTCCATCTCTGCATCTTAGCCAACTTTTTGCAAAGGTTCATCTGTCTGTGTGCAGATCAGACAGGTCTGGCTTAGATCTGAGGTCAAAAAGTCTAAAATCCAGACAAAAAATCAGATTCTGATGAGCGAATTTGTTGTGTAAAAAACTGGGTCTTAAAAATTTTTTTCCCCTCTGTATTTTGTAATATGACTAGAAAGTCCAGATTATTTGGTATCACTGTAAAGCTACAACTGTCTACGTTTCTTTAATACCACCCACTCTGGTGTATCTTAAAAAAACTTGACGCTACAAGAGCTCCGAAGTAGTGTACTACCTCCTGACACCTAAACAAGGCACCAGGGGTTAATGAGTTAAACATCTGACTCTTGAAACGATCTCTAACACTCTTCAGCAGTAACAAGATTTTCAAATTAGATGCTATAGTGGACATACTGGATGTCAAATTGGCATCATTTTAATTCTGGACAAAAGAGACATCATTAAAAATCTTATTGTAAAAACCCCATGTCTCAATTATCATCCATTCAGGTGGAGTAGTGACAAGATTTTTATGACAGCCATCATGGCAGCCATATATGATGAATGACTGGCACCATTTTTCAATTAGGACCAACCAGGTATCATGAGAACTACTTATGAAAACCACATGCTGATATAGCCATCCATTTGGTAAGATAAGAGATTAATATTTTCAAGATAGCCACCATGGTGACCATATTGAGGGTTAGTCATTTTCATTTAGGACCATAACTAGACACCAAAAGAAATTCTTCTGATGAAAACCTCACGTCAAATTGACTTTCATTTTAAGAGATGTTGCTAGAACAAAATTTTCAGTACAGCCATATAATGAATGTCAGATCAGAACCATTTTAATTTAAGATGAACAAAACATCATAAGGCTTGCAGTGAAAACCACATGATGATATGACCATTAATTAGGGAAAAATAGCGACAATATTTTCAAGTTCACTACACTGGCAGCCATTTTTAAATCCCAGATCAACAGTAATACATTCAGAACCTAGTAGCCATCATAAAAATTCTTCTGGCAAATACTCCCATGTCAATATGACTTTCCATTCAGAAGAAGCAATGATGAAAATATTGTCTACATGATTGCTGTGGCAGCTATATTGGACATCCGATGGCACCATTTTCTTTTAGAACCAAGTATGCATCATAAGAAGTCTTTTAGTGAAAAATTCATTCAACACCATTTTTCAGGACATCATAGACTATACATGGCAGTCAGTATATTTGGTCAAGGATGAACCCCAGAAACAAATGGAAACTACTAACAAGTTTTCTCAAATACACACAACGGCTGAACCAGAGACTCGAACTCACACAGAGAGAAGTGTGATGTCAGTGATCTGTACAGGTAAGCACCTTAGACCACTTGCTCATTCAAGACCAACTGGACATTATAACAAGTCTTTTAGTGAAAAACTTACATCAATATAACTCTTTTCAGGAGTTTCCATATGAAGATTTGCAAGATGGCAGCCATATTGAACTTAGATCAACATCATTTTAATTCATGACCAACCAAAAAAAGTCGTTTAGTGAAAACCTCACTCTCATATGACCTATTCAGGAGGAGTGGCAATAAGATTATCAAGATGGCCACTGTGGTGGCCATAGCGGATGTCAGATTGTATCATTTTCAGTTAGGACTAAGTAGACATCATAAGAATTCTTTCAGTGAAAATCTTGTCTTGAAATGACCATCTATTGAGGAGTAGCAATAACAAGATTTTCAAGATGGCTGAAATGGTGGCATAGTGGATGTCAGATTGGCAAGAATTTCATACAGGACCAACTAGACATCATAAGAAGTCTTTCAGTGAAAAGCCAATGTTGACAAGACCTTCAATTCCAAAGGAATAGTGATAACAATACTTTCAAAATGGCCAATGTGATGAAATTAAGAAGTTTATTAAAATTAACAAATTAACAAATAATTTATTTCTGTAAGCTACAAAGTGAAAATTTAAGAGGAACTCAGTGTTGTGAATTAAATTTCAAATAATTCTAGATGTTCTACCTCAAGTCCAAAAGTATAGAATGTTCCTAATGAATTCCAATAATCGTAAATGTGCCGATATACCAATAGTCTTGAATAGGTCGATGTACGGAGTCTTGATGTATCACAATAATATAATCCAGAATGTCTTTGAATGAATTCTCAGTAATCCAAAAGTAGGGATTTTTTTGTCCAAGATGTAAATGATCACTTTGTATTTCCAATTAATAATTTATAAATAAATGATTCCTCTCAAATTCTATCTGAACACAACAGTTAACAATCCCACAGACTGAACTCAAAGGAGGAATGAATTTTTGGGGGTTATCACAAACTTATATAAAAACCCCAAGACAAAATAAAATGACCAGGATGTAGGTCAAACATTTGCTCACAGAATGTTCCAAGCTTGCAAATAAGGCAAGATCTTGAACTCGAATATTAATAAACAACTTATTCACAATTTGCAAACATGACTAAAACACATGAGAATAGAGAGGCAGGCCAAACCTCTACCCTCAATTACAGACAAAGGTCAAGCACACAATACAACTTAAATATACATAATAATGGACTGAAAGTGTGTGTAAAGTTTTATAGCAATCTTCAAAGTAGTTTAGGTGTAGTGACAACAAACTTGCATTAATGGACAGGCAGACGACAACAAAAAAGCAGACCATCCCTTAAGTTCTTCTGGTCTATCTACAGTTGACCTAAAAACATATCTGTAGTTGTAAATACTTTTGCCCCCACTGCAGACCAAAAGAGTTAGGAGAAACTAATTGAGAAATTGCTATATTGGCAGGTCATCTTCATATGAATACAAATTTGTACAAATTTAATTTTCTACATAAAGTGATTTTAGCTTAACTGTGCATAAAAAAATTTTTTTAAAAAATGGTTAACATCCAAAAAGTTACAAAATGTCTACAGAACTGGAAAACTGATGAACAGCCTAAACATTTAATCAGATTTCCTACCTATTAATATAAGTATACCTAGCAAGTTTTGCTTGTGTATCTCAAATGGTCCTTGCTAACAAGGCTTTTTGTCCAAAGCATAAAGTTCCAAAAATGTGTAAAAAAAATTTAAAATTTGCAAAAGCAATCAGGTCATCTAATTATGACCATTATAAAATGTATGGGCATATCCCCCCCCCCATGTGTTTCCTTTTGAACTGGTTTTAAAATTAGAGTAGGTAATTTTTTTAAAAAATATTATAATGATTAGTATATATTATAATGATTAGTATATATAACATACTAAATGCTTGAAGTATTGGGCAAGAAACGACTCACTTAGATGCACAAATGAATTACAGGATTCAGAAACATATTTTTTGCTGCCTCATAATCAACCAATACAATTACGCAGAACTGGGAATGCCACATTTAGTCTCATTATTTTTAGATGGTACTGGACCAAGCCCATTCTTGTTCACAGCCACATTCCTGCTCTTAAACTGTGACCCCTTGTGAGAATTTCCTTTTACACACCTATACATTAGATAATTTTTGCTATTTTTACCTTCTCTTTGATGTTATCTTGCACAACCTCTGCCATAACGGTCTTGGTACGAGTATCAAAGTGGATTGATCCCTGGTTATCTGCAATAATGAAAAACTGATCAGAATTATTGCATTCTATAGTGTATGCAAGTGGCTAATAGGCAGACTCATGACCTGCAGGGTACTGGTTTGAATCTTGCCTATGTCAAGGAGGGTCAGCTACTATGGGGCATCTTTGAGCAAATGAAAATTACTACAGCTACCTTGGCAAAATATAACCTTGCATGCATTTATCATATAGAAAGTCGCATGTGTGCTTGCATGCTGGGGAAATAGCTTACAAGTTGGCACTGTAGGTAGTGACATACTTATAATAATAATAGTTTCATATTTATATCCAAGTTCACACACCTCCCCCCCCATGCTATCTACAACAAATTCTAAATATATTCTTTTCAAGTCATCACATTATATTCCACTGCATTTCAGCATGTCTACATTTTGTCACTTGTCAACTCTTTCATATCAACTTTATACAACTAGATAATGGTTCATGTCAGTTGTATGTATAATCTGTCAAGTTCAATAAGTGTATTAAATGATTTTAGGATGGGGATCTCAGTAGTCTCCCATTTATAACTCTGGGGATAAATCCCTAGGGGTAGAGAAGGACTCCGAGGTCAAAGTCAGCTGCATGTATAAATTTGTTTTTTCATGCCCATAAAACCTATATATGGTTATAGGTCAGGGTCAATATAGCTTTTATGTTGCATCCTGGGAACTTAGTCCTTGTGAGGGTTGGGAAAGACCCTTGGGCATCACCCATGGGTCCAAGTCTAATATATGCTGACAAATGAGTCACTGTTCAATAATATATTCCATGTTCAGACAGGTGAAACAACAACTCTTTAAGTTATTTGAAATTTACCCTTTATAACTCAAATAAACGTAATCAAATTCCCTCAGAGTTGGCACAATCTATAGCCACAAGCTAAAAATCCAAATCACACGCAACAAACTTTTATTTGTCTGCCTTAACTGATGTAGCTGTTAGGGACATTATACAAGTATGACCATATATGTATGTACAGGCATGCAGACTACCACAATATTCCCATACCTCACTGAACACCTGGGGATAATTATTATAACTGTTTTTCAGATCCACTGAGAGATACTGACCTGTTGTTCAACATAACTAATTAACATCAATATTTTACCAGTAACAGATGCTTCCCGATAAGGTCACTAGCAGATGATATTCTGCCCATTTTACCTGGACGATGGGCAACCTGTCAGTTTCTCCTATATGTGATCACCAAAATTTGCCATTTTTAACAAGGCACACTAAAAGCAAGGTCAACTTATAAATCATAAATACAGATACTAACAGAAAGCCTTATTTAAGTTCTGTTTACATATGTAATTTTCGTGAAAGTATCTCGGGATGCAATGAATTTATTTCAACTTCCAAACACCATATAAAGTCAACGTTAAATCTGCCAGCTGACCACAAATATGGCTGCTGATGACATCATTCGGGAACTATCTATTCAGGTTTCTTCCTGCACAAGATGTCTACATACATTTATTGAAAGGCTTGTTAGCCATTAAATTTACATCCAAAAAACATTAAAATGTTTATACATTGACCTTAATTTAGGCTGTGGATGGAGAGATGAAAAACCTGTACATGGATGCCAAAGTGATGACTACCCTATATCAAGCTTTCACCAAGGTAGGCTCACACCAATGGACTATTCATTCACTGATTAATGATACTGTAATGTTACAATTAATCTCACGGGAAGCATACATCAGAAAATTACACCAGCAGGACCTCATCAATAAAGTGATGTGAAAACCAAAATCTGGAAGATAGCCAATCAGGGGCCACAACTGTAAATGATGTCACAAAATGATGGAAATCAATCTCATTCAAGGCATCATCAACATAACGCTGCACGCCAAACTTGGTTGACATTCAACAACACATCGTGAAAAGTTATGCTGTAGACACCAACATTAGGAGAATGGGCAATCAGGGACCGTAAGTCTTGTAAATCACATCACAAAATGCGGGAAATCAAAATTCATCCAATGTCTCATCAATACAAAGCCGCATGCCAAACTTGGTTGAAATCCAACAATTCTGATAAAATTATGCTGCAGAAACCAATGTTAGGGTCATGGCTATCCAAGGATGTAAGCTCTCTACATCAAAGCTGAAAGCAGAACTTCTTCACAGTCTCGCCAACAAAACAAACTTGGCTGAAATCAGTCAGTGGCACTCAAATAAAGCAATGTCCATAAAATTTTTAAAAAAAAGCAATACAAGACAAAAAAAATATTTTGTATACAGACAAAGAAAAGGCTGTTAGAACATAAGCATGGATCAGGACTTCTTGAAATGCTTCCTGTATAATGCTGCTCATAAAGTCATACATTAAAAATGAGGCTTCCCTGTACAGAGGTATGTTCTAACGATATGTAACAGAGCATGACTGCACAAAATATCTGTTGTTTCATCATGTGAAACCACATTATCATTGGGTCTCATTAGCCAGAGTATTAAATTCAGTGAAATCAATTAACAGAAAGTGGTGATAGCCTACATACAAGGAATCCACTTGCTGGTTCATCACTTATCAGTCATTAAGAACACAAATTTTCTGAAAAAGGATTGTAACTGCTGATAAACATGAGCTGTGAATAGTAGTGTAGATTACAAGGACGCATCAATTTAGAGGTAAACTCCTGAAAGCAGCATGATCAGACAAGCCATAAAAGATAGTGACATAACAGGGTACCATATTTACCCTTGTATGTCCTCATAACTCCTCCAGAGCACTGTAAATCTGGAAGAATTGTTATTGCCAGTTCTGCATTGGCATATCTTGATCATTATGTACCTACATATACAACGTCCCAGGGACAAATTAGCATTCATTCTTATAGGTTAAGTATGTTTTGTAAAAATATTTTGATTGGCATGAGAAGATGGGCAAAGTTTTATACTGCACCCCTACTGACCAAGAGATTATACATATATACATACATACATACATACACACACACAGTAGTCCCCCTCTTTAACGGCACCCCCCGACCAGCGGCCACCCACATCTTACGGCCAGAATCCCTTGGCACAGATGAGTTTATATTCAAAAGTACCCCTCAAGAACGGCCACCCTCTAACACAACCAGTGGCCAGCATATTAGTACAAAAATTTAAGATCACAAGCGGCCACTTTTTATTTCAAATGTGTCCAGAACCAATAAATAATTCAGATCGTGACGTAAGGTAAGCAATCAGATTATCTCTTTCGTTGATACATGTCTCCCAATGTCAAGTTTCCGTTACTGAAAGAAGTGTTGACTAAAGTACATTTAACACTAAGATTAAGATTAATATTATATCATTGTCTATAAAAGCCGACATTTACAGGAAATGGGCTCAGCAATGTTTTGATAGAGTTTTGGGCTTGACACATCTGTTGAGTTCTTCTCTTTGATGATTAGAACCGGACGTAATTGTCAAGATCACAATGGGGTCAGCATAGGCTAAAATAGATTTTGTGCATTAGCACGTGACAACACATTTATCGCTTCCTTTACGAAGGCATTTCGTCCACTCTACAAAAGTTTCATCTGCATAATTAAATCGCATAAGTTAGCAACATCTGAATAAATCATTACCAAACATTAACATGTTATCACGTAAACGGAGACATATTATTTTACAAGAAAGTCGGTTATTGTACTTGACAACATCAGGTGAGGTGGGGAGGGGGGACTTGCAAACAATTTTATGTAGAAAAGACTTGAAAAAACAATTTTATGTTGAAAAGACTTGAACAAACAACGTCGTAACCGATAAGGAAGTTATTCTGCAGCAATGGGAAAATGGTGCAAATGGAAAGAGAATTATGTACATGTATCTACCAAGATTTAAACGACGTTTTTGAATGGTTTTGCAATGCGCACGACAATACCCACTTGTATATCATGCTTACGCCAAGAATAAGAACTATTAATGTATATTCAGTTGAAATAAGTCTATTATTATGACAAGAAGAACCTTTTAATAATAATTGCTACTTCTAAACGAAGATATTAAATGCTTTGAAGTATGTAGCTTTCTTACTACGTACATTACATATACTTCTCACAAAAAATTTAGTCCCCTTCTGGAAAGGCCACCTGTCTTATTAGACCACTTTCCCGGTGCAGAAGGGGTGGCCGTATAAGAGGGGGACCACTCTGTGTGTGTGTGTGTGTGTGTGTGTGTGTGATATATATATACACAGTGTGACCCCGCTATAGCACGCTCCGTTATAACGCGAATTTGGATATAACACGGTCGTTGTGTGGCTCCCGAAATTTCATATACATGTATTTTTCTCGTACATGAAAAAAAATTCCTTTCTTAAAAATGTGAAAAAAGCAAAACAAAAAGTTTATTATCATTTTAGGGAAGAGATCGCGTATGAATAATACAAGACAATCGTGGCGTGGCTACTGTAATTTTATATGCATTTCTCTCATACACGAAAAAATAGTGTTTTCTTCTTAAAAGTACGAAAAATAACATGTAAAAATTTATTCAGGAATCGCGCAGGGCTTCGTCAATGTCGCAAATTGCGACTTTTTTTTTCCTTATTGGCGGCAAAATATACCATCTGGCGATTTTTTTTTTTTATTGGTGACATTGTTGGCTGTTTAAACTTGTATATACAACCATTGGTTTGGAGTGGAGAAATTCAGAGGCCCATAATGTTGATATAAAATGCATTGAAATTTATCTATTGTTACATAAATTCTTTGTCCATATTGACAAACCATCTTAACAGTGCATTGTTATATCATAATCCATTTATGTTGACATCTAGCATGAGTACTTTATGTTTTGAGATATCCACTATTTTTCAAATTTTCATTTCTGGTAGTAGAGATCAACCAGACGAGGCATTATCTCATAATCTATCTTTCGGATTTTCAGCCGCTCGCTAGTAATTAATATATTTACACAGACTGACATTTGTATGTGGATGGTAAGTAAAATTCCTCCTATTTTCACTCAGAATTAAATCCTTCAGAACATTCACATTTTCTGTAGTAATCCCTGTCATCAGACCAGAGCACCTGTGTCTTTATCGTCGATTGACCCTTTCTTTAAATTTCTGACGCATGCGTGGAAGGCAGCATCACTCCACTACCATAAATGTATTAAAAATAAAAAACAAATAAAAAAACAAAAACAAACAAGCTCTCACTTGTCTATTCAATAGGCAGGGAGGAACAGTATCTACAACTTACCATACAACGGCCAGTTCATTTTTTTAAAAATGTACCTAGATAAAATAGTAGCTGAAATTTCAAAATGAACATTACCTTTGAAGCACCGGTTGTTATGAAAACGTACTAAGCAAATGGGAAAAAAATCAGTCTCAATCATACAATTTTTTCATGTTACCGCCACAGTAAGAAACGGGCATTTGAGTGGTTCTCCAAAGCTGTCCTTTAGCGGTGACTTCAATAATGCATGCACCCTGCATCAAAGAAAGCCGACTACAATCTTCAATACAAACAAAGAACCTTTCTTCAAAGGAAGTCATTACCGAACTTAAATAAAAACAATGGAATCTGATGGATTGTTTCATTTTCCAACATGACTGGAACATTTTTACTGTGCCATGAAAGTTTCCCTTTTACAGGAAAAAAAAGTTTATGCTTACAAACTCTACAGATGGTGCTAAAAACGCAAACTTTTACCGACTTCGGACGTACTGAAAAGTAAATGTGCTTCATCATTCATTACGTGATTGTGCTATTTTTTTCCCCACTGAATTCAGACCTATATGACCTGTGACAAAATTACTGAATATTTTAAATTTGTGTGTGTGCATATTTTCAATGGAATTACTTGTACTGTGGATTCAATGTATGTGACCTGATTCACAGATGAGTACACATTGTTGATAATTTATTCATTGCTATGCATTAGACATGTATATATAAACAGTATACTTGTATATGTACCAATGCGTGGTTCTCTGAATAAAGTAAAATATTGTATATGCCTTCTCTGTTTTCATTACAGGTGTATTTCTCATTTAATATGCATCGATTTAAGATGATAACTGTGCCAATGAAGCATGTATTTTTGCGCCCGCACTTATTACCTACACCCCCACCCACCCCGGCACATTTTTTCGAGTACATGCATCATTTTCTTCTGCTAACTGACCTGGCTGCTTATAACACGATTCAGTCTATAACACAGTCGGGTTCTATGGCTCCCAACTACTGTGTTTGAGCAGGGTCACACTGTGTGTGTGTGTATATATATATATATATAGAGAGAGAGAGAGACAGACAGACAGACAGACAGACAGACATACAGACACACAGACACACCCACACACATATACACAAGTGTTTTGTGTGATTTCCCACCCCAACCCCTGCCATTTTCTTACTACAGTGGTAGATTTTCAAAAAGGCCTGGGTTTAAGCTAACAGTGTACACCTTATGTACTGCTGCTGTACATGTATAATGCATGACATGACCAGGATCTCTGCTATTTGTGTTACCTGTGACTGAAGTGATAGTGTACACCTGATCTACTGATGTTGCATAATGCATGACCATCAGGATTTTGTTATTATGTAATACCTGTGACTGCATTAGTGGCCAAGAGGTGTAAAGCACTCACCTTTACAAATTACTGCCATCTCACCTCTGTCCAGTCTCAGGCTCAAGGAATGGGGTACATGTATGTGAGAAAGCAAGCCAGTAGCTTTCTGTTGTTTCAGAGGTTCTTACCATGTGTTTTATGGGTTCTTCCTCTACCAGTTATACTGGTCCCCATGTATAGCTATCCTGCCCTCAGAAATACAGGCTTTAGATTAACATTAGGCAGCCATGCAATGGTTGCAGCTTACAGGGACAATTGGTTTGGTGTTATGGCATTGCAACACATCTAGGTTATTTAGTGCGAAGGCAACTGGATTCAAGTGCCTTGCCCATGGACACACACAGTAACTGACCCTGGCTGGTTTGATGTTACATTCAAACCCACCCCCTTCTTGTCAGAGTCCAGCATGCTAAATGCTGAGCCACCACAGCTCCCTATATAGACAATGACTAAAGTCTTGTAATTTTTGTCCTGGGGTAATTTATTTAGTCCTTTCTAATATAAGCCTTTCCACATTTATATTTAACTCATAAACCCCTGGCACCATGTTTACGCAGCAGGAGGTGGTAGCCTACTTCTGAGCTCTGTAGCGTCAAGGTCATGTATGAGACAATAAAGTTGGTGGTATTATAAAAAGGTAGACAGATGTAGCTTTACGATGATACCAAATAATATGGATGTTCTAGTTGCACTACAAAATACAGAGGGAAAAACGTAACTTTTTGGACCCGATTTTTGTCCAGCCGAAATTCGCACGAGGTCGGAATCCAATTTTGTGTCTGGATTTTAGACTTTTTGGCCTCAGATCTAAGACAGACCAGTCTGAACTGCACACAGACAGGTGAACCTTTGCAAAAAGTAGGATAAGATGGGCATTTAGAATAAAGAGTGGTCTCGACACAAAAATGATGGGTCCGTTAAGCAAAAATAAAAAATAAAATTAAAAAAAGAACTCCAACTGTTACCCTTCTGCTCATGCTCAGGCGAAATAGCCAATGAAAAACGATGTTTCTAACACAACTAGGCATTAGGTTAACCTAAAATGTCTTGGAGGTCGATG
Organism: Megalonaias nervosa; assembly: GCA_016617855.1. Taxonomy (NCBI): domain Eukaryota; kingdom Metazoa; phylum Mollusca; class Bivalvia; order Unionida; family Unionidae; genus Megalonaias; species Megalonaias nervosa. The sequence continues at coordinate 16,788 of JAECUM010019347.1, read as the reverse complement.
TATTAGGATATATTCAGAAATAGCCTCCAAAATGGGTTTCCTACTTGCATTTTGGGCGAAAACAACAAAAACCTCCAGGGGTTAATGAGTTAAATATACATAACAAAACCCTGACTCTCACAGAATTTTATTTCACTCATCAAACTGTGTGTAAATAGACATTCCTGATGTCCTCTTCCAAACTGTAACAAGCACTGTATTATGCAACTTCATAAAAGTATTCTTTATTATATATCATAAAAGCACGCTGTTATGTTCTCAAGTCAACATTTCCAGTTTTTCATTATGAAGGGTGTCACGTTGTGAAAGATATGAAGTAACTGGTAAAACCGGAAGAGGTTGTTTATTCACACCGAAGCCAAGGCCTAGCCATGGGAGAAAGGAATTTGACGTGTGTGAGAAACTAGGCAGACTACAGTTCAAAGAGACCCCAGTATCAAATCAGGGCCGAGTTAGGGAAATAATGGCAGGGCACCTGTATGAAGCAGACCCTTATTCTACAGGTCATTTTACAATCACTTCCATAGGTGTCAACTTGTACGGTTTACCCGTAATTTTGTACGTTTTCAATTTTCATCAGTGTACGGCCATACAACCATTTTGTACATTTTTTTTTGTACAAAATGTTTAATTTTTTTTTTTTTTTTTTTTTTAATTTTTTTTTTCATTTTGTGTGTATCCGGGACTCTGGGCATAATTTTTTCAGAACGAGAATTCCACCAGATCAGGGTGGCCCGAAACAACCAATCAAATCATACTTAAAGCCATGCTTTTCCTTTCATAATGAAACTAGTTTCATTTCATGGTTCAACTCCAGTGTGTGAAGATCTTGTCGTTTATCACTCTTGACGCTCACTCAGATTTCTAATATTGACTAACTACCGCTCCGGTGGCCTAGTGGTTAGAGTGTCCGCCTCGGATGCGTGAGGTCGTGGGTTAGAACCCCAGCCTAGTCATACCAAAAGACTTACAAAAATGGTACTAACAGCTGCCTCGCTTGGTGCTCAGCATTAAGAGGTTAGTGTTAGGACTGGACGGCCTGGTGTCAGGATAATGTGACTGGGTGGGACATCATGCTACATGTCTGCAGCATGATGCTCCAGTGCTAGACATCACTTTAAACTGCCACACTGCAGGCATTGTAGTGATATGACTGAAAAACTGTTAAAAGCTATGTTAAAAATCCAAATCACACACACCTAATATTGACTAACTACCTGTGTAGTAAGTATGTTTTCTTATTTTATACATTATTATTTTATTATTTATACTTATTACTATCAAATGCATAAAGTTTACATCAATTTTCATACTTTACATAGTGTGGCAGTCACCTTGGTGTAACCGTAATTTGTCTGACTTTTCTGTGTGGAGATAAAGGCGATTTATTAAAATTTATAACAATGTTCTAATTAAAAATAAATAGTCTGCTGAACTTAGCACTGGCATTTTATCATGCTGTCATAGTTTTAAATTAAGTTTGTCAGATACGTAATGCAAACAGGAATGATGCATTGCCATAATGACGAAGTAGTACAGATACGGAGTAACATCATTCTCGTGACTCAAAAATATGTAACAATGCCAATTTATATCAAGTTTTTGACCCAAATTGGCACACCATATAGCAAATTTATAACTTTTCAAACACCAGATACGCAATTTTAATAGAAATGATCAACAGCTTACGAGGTATAAACTTCTAGACTGCTACTTTGTCAATTTTTTTTATTTTTAGATTTCAATTTTTGGATAGTTGCTGGTGTAATATCTTGGACTTTATGGGGGAAAACAAATCTGTAACACATTTGTAATCGGGAGATCTTCCACTATCACATGTCAAATCTAAATTTTTAAATTATTTTTTTTTATTTCTTTCGTCTAGTTGAAATATTCCATCCATCAAATGGCTGAGCCTAACTCAAAGAAACGCAAACTTGAAGACACTAACCAAGGTCGTGGCAAGTTTCAGGCTGATTGGATTAAAGTCTTCCCTGACATTGTAGATGTATCCAAGTTAGGGTCTTCCCATGCTTTTTGTACAATATGCAGTAAAGACATTAATGTGGTGGCGTTGGGCATGCATGATCTGGAAGAATACTTCAAGATAAAACTGCATGAAAGAAATTTGAAATGAAGAAGGGAGCATCCATCAAAAAGCTTGTTTGCTCAGCCAAGGCAGGAAGGTGATAGTGTTATAAGTAAAAAGAATGAAATAAAGTTTCTGAAATGTAAATAATTATGTAAATATGTATAAAAATACTTTGTGTATAGCATTTGTTCTTTTAAAACTGTTGATCTTATATAATGTATGAATACATTTTATCATGTAAGGTTTTTTTTTTTCGTCTTTGTAAGGTTTTTATTAGTCTGGCGTACAGGTTTTCATCTCAAGGGGTTGACACCTATGCACTTCAGTACTTGCCAGGATTTTGACCAAAGCAGAGGTCTAGTAAGTTAGGGAGTGAATTCTAATAGGTGTACTCCGAATGCCTGGCATTCGTAAAAGGTAGAGCAGAAATTAAGACTTGAAAAGCTTCACCCGAATTTGTTGAACATTACTGACAGTTTATATGTAGTATGTTGAAATTGATCACTAGAATTATGTTGGTATGCAGAAATTACCTTTATCAGAGTTAATCTCACCTACATATTTGAGTTATTTACCTATCGTAACATTCTGTAGAGAAATTAGTAGTATACAAGATTGAATTAAGTAGATTGTTAGCCTGTGATCAGAATTAATTGTGTAATTTGCCGCCGTGTGCATCGTATTGAATTATTGCATTTATTAATGAGTTATGTTAGAACTTACACTTGTTTTTAATTCTGAATTTGAATACACAGTTATGAACATACCATGAAGTATCTGCATACTTGTACTTGAACATTGTGTGTACCTCTTATGATCTGCAAGGTAAGGAATGCGTCTGTGTGATGTTGGTAGTTACTATACCGAGAACTAAATATGTGTACTCATATCATGGAAGTTGTTGATGTATGTATTAGGAGTCAATAATACCGTTGTTGTATTATTACCCTTATTTTATTGTACAAGCACGTATGGAATATTTTGCTGTGAGTGTATGTGTTACCTAACGATTTTAATCCCCTTTATGCTGAAAGGTTGTGTGAGGGTGCAAGATTGTCTTGGTGGAAAGGGAGACTAAACTATACATCCCTTATTATTTACAGAGAAGCTTTCGGTGCTGTTAGAAGTTGTTCGGGTTGGACCAAGTACCACCCAAAGGCGATGAAGTAGGGGGAAGTGGTTATAGAGGTCATGGGACCGGATAGAATAACAGAGGCAGAAGTTTGAAGGCAGACTGGAAAACTTAAGTGGAGGAAGTGGAAGGGTGAAGGACGTAGTCGAGGGATGGAAGGGGTACTGGAGTACCAGTCAAGGAAAAAGAAAAAATACTGATGAATAAAGTAGCAGGGACAGGTGGAAACACTCACATGTTGTACATCAGATGATGAAATTGGCAGATTAAATAGGTTGACCATGTGGAGAAATTGTGGAAATTTAATTGTGTTGTTTGAATATTTAGATCTGTTATTAAATTGTTATTCCTCACATTTTATTTTTGTATATTATCCACCTAGACCGTCAGCACTGCTGACTGGGGGCTCGGAGCTATATATTCATCTATTTAAAAATTTTAAATTGTATGTCCTCCTATGATATTAGCAAAAATACCCTAGGTGACAATGTTACAAAGACAAGCTTGTGATATTTAACCATTCAACTTCAAGAAGTCCCAGGTGACCGAGTCTAAGATCTAAGTCAATTGCCTTTACAGATCACTGACATCTCATCTGTTCACATGGGTTCGAGTCTCGGGCTTGGCCAACACGAGAATGTGAGAAAGCTTGCCTTTAGCTTCCATTGGGTCAGTGGTTCTTCTCGGGTTTTCCCAGGTTCTTCCTCCACCAAATATACTTGCCAACATGTATCATGTGCTGAAAAATTTTGTTAAACCTATAACAACCAACCAACCATCAGACTTCAAAGGTTTTGCATATTTTTTGTACAAATATTTGACCTGCATTTCTTTAAAGACAATTATCCTAAGTCTGAGTCAGTTCTATAACTGAAAATTTTGCAGGGGGAGAGGAGATTCTCCCTTCACTGGAAAGAAAGGAGGGGGTCTAAATATAGGAGCGATCTAATTATAAAAAAAAATAAAGCTGATGAAAACATAATGAAAATAAATATAATGCATGATATCTGCACATTCTTTATTGATTACGCAATGCAATTTTTATCGATTATTATGTGTTTTGCAAATGAGTGTCCTAAAATTGACAATAACAAGTGTACAAAGAAGTACAATAAACAGCAATGAGAAACACACCAGCACATAGATAAACACACAAACACAATGATATACAAACAAAAAGACTAACACATGAAAACGAGCTTGCCTAAACAAGACACAAAAGGTGAAAGGAGACATTTTTGCATTTTTCTTGCTGCAGGTACAAAAGCATTGTCAGTGCAAATTCTGTGTTTGATGCCAGATGTTTGCAAAGCCATCTTCTTCATGCTGTGAATATTCTGGTGTGAATATCTAAATTAGGTCATAAAATCAATAGTAAATTAAAAGTTAAAATTTCATTGGTGATGTTTTGAAAATCATTACAATCCATGATAACAAAGAGATGACTGGTTTTTGTTTACACCTTGTTTCTATAGAATATATCTTGATTGGTCTGGCTCAAACCAAATGACAGTTTTCCTGTCAAAAAGCTTCAGAAATGATATTTTACCAGCATTCTCAGAGCCTTCATTAGCTTTTGAAACTTTTGGATGTCCAACAAACTCTCAGCCAACATAAAGATGATTTTGACAACCAGTCTGAAAATTAAATTAAAAAGATGTGGCTGCAATTTCTTCGGTAAAAACAGGCTGATATCTAGTAACTGGTCTGAGATGTTGCCATGGATTACCATCATCATTTCAATACAGATAAAACTCGTTATAACACGATTCGTTATAATGCGATTCCATGATTCCAGTTATAACGTGATGGCAGCATAGCTCCCATTTTTTAATTTAAGGTGACCTCTCTTAACATCCTCAATGCATGCTCTTGGAAAAGCCGATCATTCGTATCTATAGCAGATTTTTAATCCCAGCACTGCGTTTAATGTTTCCTTAACTTCCACAATTTTCTAAAACATATTGCAGTACTATATTTGATAACGAAAATAAAGAAAAGCTATCAAGTTCAGACAAGTTAAAATATTTTTTTAATACAGTAGGCACTGTTTAATGTTTGGAGGAAGTAACATGTAGCTAGTTTGACATTTTTTGAGAATTCATTAACACGATCCCGCTTATATTGCGATGTTATTTTTTGGACCCCAAGCATCACATTGTAACAGGTTTTACATGCATCTGGAACTGTCTGTATATAGGGACTTTGATTTGAAAGAGTTCACTCTAAACAAGGAGAGGATCTGATCATGTATTACTCTGGAGGGGTTTTGATAAACATGGTGATTTTGGAACATAGAATTTTGCAGCAATGATTTTTGCCATTTCTAAATGAGGATAATTATGTAACCCCATAAAAGGTTTGGCACATCCTATGCCAGATTCGATGTATTTGACAATATACTTAAGAGTCAAATTTGTTTGAGATACATATAAAGTTAAGGTTCATATGCTTCAACATCGATACTTTTCGAAAGAAAAATTCTAAATGTACCCTGACCAAGTCTGAGTCACTGATCATCTACTAAATCAAGCACCTGTTGGTAAAATTTACAAGCTGACCTTATTTTTTTATCAAAAACTCCATCTTCATGGATGAGAGGGTGAGGGTAACTGTGCAACTTTACCTCACTTAACTCTATATCGAGCATCAGTCATGAAAATTATGCCCGGATATTGCCAAAATTGCACATGTACAAATGTTACTATATGAAATGAATGGAAGCTTAATGACAGCAGGCACCATCTCATGAGGGCATGGTGAAGCTCCTGTCTGAAGTAGACCCAGAACAATGATGCTGTTATTTGGTTAAAGAGCCAAAACCGAGGTTGGGACACAACTGTACAACACACAAATGTGAGCACCATACACCTAGATTTGCTGCATTGGCCTGAACTTTAATATTTTATTTTAACAAATCACAAACAAAATTACATTTGAAAGGCCCTTTCTGATTGGCTGATAGTGTAAGCTGTCTCGAACTCAAGTTTTATGAACTCCATGCTGGTGTGTGTGCTGTTTACTACTATGAATATGAGCCAAAATAGTCACAACTGTGGTTACATGGATACAGCATGAGTCAAATTCAAAAGGTGTCAATTCAAGTAGGAAAGCCAGACCATGAATTTTTAAAAATGCGATGAAATATAAACCAAGCCTATATTCAGATCATCCCCACCCAGCCCTCCAGCAATACACATCATGGTAAAGCATCGCTTGTTTGCTTTAATACCATTAGTACTATGAAATACACAGATCTTGATAGGTTTATGAAAGATGAGAACAAAATAAGACATTTACTGATTAAGTATTAAAAGGAAACATTATTTGAACTTTAAAGTGAACTGCACTAATGCAGTAACTATCTGACTGCATAGTAAAAAATACAAAATTACTTAAGTTTTGTGGCCTTTTCTACTTCACAAAGCACACATTATATCCATGTGTACAATCCAATAATATAAGCAAACATCTGAGAAATGTGAAGTTCAAGAAAATAAAATGTTAATCACCATGTGATTGAAATATTAGTCCTTTCATGAATACACAAGTTTTCACTGCAATTTTTCTCTGTTGATCATAATTATTGTATACACTCGCTTATAAATCAGGGTTTGTGTTGTTTGTTCAACTGATTTCTCAAAATAAATTGCAAAGGCCTCAATCTTCTCACACATTATGCAACAGCATATCTGGGTCTGTGCAGTTTACAGCAGAACTGATTTACAAGCGCCTAATACAGTACTATTATTTCACTGTGCAAATGGAACACAACAACACACTGCTATTGCTAAGTAACTGGGAAAGTATCGAACTCGCAATGTGTGGATTGAGAGTCTGATGCAATACAGTACCGACAATGCTATAACGGTACCTGGATAATAATAAACAAAGGGCATTCATATCTTGGTCTACAAAGCACTTAACAGGAAGTCAAATGGACAAGAAGATCGCAACTGGTTTATCATGATCATAAATTTACCTGTGCATACAGAGCAAACTTTGTGTGAAAAAAGTCTTTCTTTTATATTTACTCCAAAACAGATATGTAAAAGCTTACTTGATACACATCTACATGCCTTTCCAGTTATTATCTACTTTGTACATGCATTCATTTTTTTTTAAAATGTACTGTTGTAGGCAAATGTGAATACTGTGTTAAGTAGGTCACAGCAACCTTTCATAGTAGCAAGTTTTCTTCCCCAGATGCACACTCATTGCAAGCTTGGTCAAAACAAGATTCCTGAAATAAGAATTACGGCCATGATGTTGAAGACAGACTGATGTATCATATATACTTGCCCATAAGTAGAGTCCAAAAGCAAATGCGCTGACAGATTTGGATCTGTGCAGTTTGTTAAGAATAATCAGTAGAACAAACACAACATTAACCTGCAGTGGTTTGCAGGTGCATTATGCAATTTCAGATCAGATCTCTGTTGATTGCAGTTTGACTCAACTTATAAGCGAGCATATATCGTACCCATAAAAGCACACACACACATATACACACAAACTTGTACAAGTATGCTGTCTGCTTCTCAAAAGTTAAAAAGAAAACATGAGAATATTATTTCCTTCATACATCTTAAAGAATCCAATAAGAAAACCAGTTCAGCTCTCCATCACATGCAAAGAACAGGACAATTTATAAAAAGGCTTTTCCTGCACTTGACCAAGTTTTGGGTTTCAGATGAACCTTCATATTCTACCATTTATACTCACTTACAAGTCGAGTCCAACTGCAATCTGCACAGACCAAAATCTACTGTTGCATATGTCAGCAGATCTGGGTCTATTCAGTTTGATAGGAATAATCAGCAGAACAAACAAAACAGACCCAGATCTGCAGGCACACTAGGCTACTGCAGATCAGGATCTTTGTTGTTTGCAGTTTACTAAACTTATAAGCAAGTATATATGGCATGTCATTAATGCAACAGAGACAATGAAATTCTGAGGAGCTTTAATAATTTCTCACTTGTGCTACGTGTAACAACAACTCAATTATAGAATCATACTTCTTGCATATATTATCTCTTCTGTATGAAAGACAGAATTTTTATTCAACTATTAATACTTTGTGTTCATTCCTCAGTATCACATTACAATTGTGTATCTGTGATTTAGATTTTTAACATTGCTTTAACAATTTTTCAGTCGTATCACATTACAATTGCCAATCTACAGGCATGGGTTCAGACCATTAATTCGTTACCAGAAGATATTAAGGTCAATGAATGAGTAAATTTAAATATTTTGTGCACCATTTATACTGTGATACACATGTATTTCTTCAGTGATGTTAGCACAGTTTGAAATAAATATATCTGGTAAAAGCTAACTCACCAACAGTCTTGCACTGGCAGGCACACAACAATTTTGACTTGCTTGACAAAATCAAAACGTGTGAGTGCAATTTGGATTTTAACACAGCTTTAACAATTTTTCAGTCAAATCACTACGGTGTCTGCAGTGTGGCAGTTTCATAGCGATGTCTAACACTGGGGAATCATGCAGCATCATGTCCCACCCAGTCACATTATCCTGACACCTGGCTTACCAGACCTAACACTAACCTCTTAATGCTGAGTATCAAGTGAGGCAGCTGCTGATACCATTTGTATAAGTCTTTAGTATGATGCATTCGGGGTTCAAAGTGGATGCTCTAACTACTTAGGCCACTGAAGCGATCCAAAATATATGTAGAAGTTGAATGTACTTTTACAAGTCTTGACAAATCAAAAAAGATAAATCTACAATGATATTACAACCAATAGCCCTATGTCAAAGTACTTTGACATAGGGCTATTGGTTGTAAATAAAGGAGGAACCATAACGGCTCAGTGTATAATATCAGACTCTTTACCAGGTGTAAGTTCAAATCACTAGATTAGCCTGTCACAACAGTGGTGCATCCTTGACATGGCACTTTACTACAATAGCCTCATTACTAAAATACCAACCTGATTTGGCATGCTATAAAACACCAAACCAACCAAAACCATCCTTAAATAACCAGTCATGAACATTATGCAGTATCTCAAGTTTATGTGCACTCAAAGTACTTCAACTCGAAACTTTTTCAATTATATGTTCCTATTTAAAATGTGAATAATAATCGCGTAACTGAAGACAGGTTCAAATCTGTTACATGAGGAATACAATCAGCTGCAACAATAGAGCTTTCATATCGTTGGATTTCACAGTTATGATTGATTTTCACACCAATGGATCTATAATTTACTTTTGTAATGATCACTTTTCAAGTATAAAATTTCTGAATATATAATAAAAATATAAGTTGTGAGCTACGAATGGGTGATAACCAATTTGTGCAGCTATAAATTAAATGTTATATACATTATTACTGCCATTATGAGGAGTTGCAAACCAAGTTTCTTTATAATTTGCATAATGGGAGGCAACTCCAGTCTTTTCTGTGTATTTTCTTGAAGAATCTATGCTGTAGAAAAAAACCCACATTTCAACTCGAGTTGCAAAAAATAACATCAAGTGATAATCGTTGGTACAATTCAACTGCACAAAACCACCCAATGATCTATCATAATCAATTAGGCAAAATTAAGATTGGCATACATGTATGTGCTCTGATGTAAAGATTTCAATGCTCAAAGGATAGTTTAGCTCATTAGTTAATTTCTCATTTGCCACTCAGAAAATGAATTAAGAACAGTCTAGCTTATGACTATCTCTTACTCATGACAACATTACAAAAGTCGAAATCCTACATTTTCTTCTTTTATAACTGAAACTTTTAAAGATTTTAAATTTACTTTAAATACAGTAAAACCTCTCTTGAAAGACCACTGCAATGAGAGACTACCTATTTTGAGAGACCAGACTTGGAATGTACAGATCTACTAATAATAATAATAATGACTTTATTTAAAGAGGTAATGCAATTAGCTAAGAACTAATCTACCCTGAGGCCCTCATACAAAGGAATTTATTTATTTTAGCTGCATCTCTGAAGCCACTGGATATACAGTAGAACCTGTCTTGAAAGACCACCTCTTTTGCCAAAAAATTTTGGTCTCTCAAGACAGGTGGTCTCCTGTAACAGGTCACAATCCTATATAATCAATAAATTTGTGCATTAAGAATGTGGTCTCTCAAGATAGGTGGTCTCACATAGCAGTGGTCTTTCAAGATAGGTTTTGCTGTACTGGGTTTGGAAGAAGGAAATAGAGTGGGTATTGCTAATCTCAACTGGAATACTATTCCAGAGCAAAGTTCCAGAGTATTGAAAACTTTTTTAAAATAATTCCTTATTTGGTTTGAGAATTTTACTGATCATATAATGTTATGACAGGTTATGAAATGTCACCTCTTGCGATCATACTTTCTGGCAGAAATGGTGGTCATTCTTTCTGATTATCTGCTGTTCAATTGGAACTTTATAATTACTGTAATCACTAAGTAAACACTGAATGCGTAATAATAACAACTAGTACAAGAAGCATTGGAACACTCTACATTTGGACTTGTGATAGTACTTTTAGGATTATTTGAAATTTAATTCACGATACTTTACGTTCCTTTTTAAATATTCACCTTTGTATTCCAGGGCAATAAATTATTTGCTGAATTTTACAAAACTTGTTGGTTTGGCTTACTCTGTTAATTAGTTTAGGACCACAGAGCCTAACACATGTAAACCGCTCCGGTGGCCTAGTGGTTAGAGCGTCCGCCTCGGATGCGGGAGGTCGTGGGTTCGATCCCCGGCCGAGTCATACCAAAGACTTACAAAAATGGTACTAACAGCTGCCTCGCTTGGCGCTCAGCATTAAGAGTTAGTGTTAGGACTGGTTGGCCTGGTGTCAGGATAATGTGACTGGGTGGGACATCATGCTACATGTCTGCGGCATGATGCCCCAGTGTTAGACATCACTATAAACTGCCACACTGCAGACATCGTAGCGATATGACTGAAAAATTGTTAAAGCTACACTAAAAATCCAAATCACACACACACTCTAACACATGTAGCTTAACAAGATGGTGAATGACTGATCAAAACGTGTGATTTGGTTTCTTAACATAGCTTTAACAATTTTTCAGTCATATCGATACAATGTCTGCAGTGTGACAGTTTATAGTGATGTCTACACTGGGCATCATGCTGCAGAAGTGTAGCATCATGTCTCACCCAGTCACATTATCCTCACACCAGCCATTCAGTCCTAGCACTAACCTCTTAATGCCGAGTGCCAAGCGCGGCAGCTGCTAGTACCATTTTTACAAGTTTTTGGTATGATTCGGCCGGGGTTTGAACCCACAACCACAATGCAAGTGGTTTATCATTTATGTTCTTAATTGTTTTGTGTACATTCACTCAGAAAATATCAGTAGTAACATAACTGACCTTTCTAATTCAAGGTAAAACAATACAAATTTTTTTTTATACAAATGAAGGAAAAAAAGGATATGCACAGTGGGGGATTCAAACTCAGTTCAGCTACATATGAGGTGACCATACTTACCACTAGATCAAGAATGTGTTACAACATTGTTCAAATTTCTTGGTTATAATGTTCAAATTTCTTTGTTATAATGTTATCAATATCTACTGCGGCAATGAAAAAAACATGTCTGGTATTCCACTCCAGTATTCTATTTTATTTAGATATATATATACTGTTATCAATTTCAACCAGCATGCAAGTTCATCCAATAACAACCCACCACACTCTTCAAAATTATCTTGTATTCAAAAGATCACTGGGTGATTATTCGAGTTTTTACAGTATTCATCAACCTCTCAGTTAAACTTTAACAATTCAAAGAGACCTATAAATACAGATTCATGTACCTGTATCACTACCAATCACATAAATGTATACTGGCTTACTATCAATTAGACCTTAGACATGTGAATCAATTTCTAAATGGTGTGACAGCACAAGCATTGTGTAGTCAGCTTGAATAAGGAAGTTACAACATGAAATGAATGTTTATGATCTAGCAAATCCTTTAAATCTACCAGTCATCTAAACCTGTCCTGTTTTTTGTATGTACATGAACCACCTTACCAACAAGGATGTGACAAAAATAATTATGAGCAATCACTGTACAAGATTTGCTTAACATAAATGTACTAAAATGTATACAATCCTTCATGTACAATATTTACTCTTTCCCAATTTCTTACAAATCAAATTTTTCTACCCTAAAATGTACAACTGGCTCACTTAGAAGTACTTTTGCTAAAATCAGTTTGATCAATATACAGTCTAGTTGCATAAAATTGGTCTAGTAATTTTCCAAGAAAATTTTCAGGAAGAACAATAAATCAATGATCGTTCAAAAGTAAACATTTACAAACATTTAATTTTATTAGATATTATGGGGCAATTTCCAAAGTAATTTTAAATTATTGAGGTGATTTACTTATTATTAATAAAGCTGTCAAAATTTTTGAAAACATCTACAGGGTACCTGATGATAATAATGATTGATTACCAGATCAATGGGAAATTGTATTAAATATTTACAAATATGAAAGTCCACATTTTTTTTTAAATTCACAGTATTCTATAAATATTGCTACCTAGTGTCATCTGGTACAAAGTCAGTGAATTGATCCTCATTGTCTGATAAAGTTCTGAAATCCTCCATCATCATCTAGTTAATCATCGTGGTCTAATCATCATAAATACCATCTGACTCCCTTTCCTTGGACTCACTGTCATATGCAGATGCATATTTAGAGACTGAACTTGAGCTCTGTAATTAACACTTTGATGGTACAATTAGTGAAATCTGTTCAAGGTTGCAAATGAACATGTCAGTTGTGTGGCAAGATCAAATAACCACCCCTGTTACTTGCCACTATACCACACTCCCTGCTCAATCAAAGCAGTGTCACACAGACAAACAAGCTATGGGATTAAGGTCAATTATATACTGGAAAAGCAAACCTCTGCTTGGCACTACACATATTTGCAGCTCAATCAAAAGGACTGTCAACTTCAAAACAAGGAATAGCAGAAAACTATTATATGGTAATCGGGTACCATGTGGTTCATTTTATTCCCCCGTTTATTATCAATGGGTGGGTACTGGAGTACCTGGAAACCTATTGCAATCTTTAATTATTAATATTATTTACCATATTAGACTTGACATATGAACATGCATTAATAAGCACCTCTCCTCTTCCTTTTGATCAAAACTCATATAAAAATAGTCCCATCTAATCAAACATGCCTGATGGGAGTGAAACAGCTGCTAAAATGCACCCAGAACATCAAGGTTTTCACAGATCCTACAAGTATGCATGTGTTGTATATTACTTAACTTTATGGGTTAGAATTTAAATTAGTCCCAAAATTGGATCTTTTATGTGCATTAATGAGTTTGACCATGTGAAAATGTGTGTGAAGAAGAGAATGAACCACGAGTGCCCAAAAATGACCAAGGGACTTAATTCTGCTCTTATGTACATCCATGTGATGAGGATGCTGTTTATGGCATTGTTGGAGTGTTCTTATCATAATGGGTTTTAACCTCACAAAATTATCCAAATTTTAATTTTCAAGTGTGTTCTGCTGTTATTGCATTGAATACTATGTTCATCAGCTAACGAGCACTGTTTGGATTAATCAATTTGGTTAAGCAGTGAAGCTCTTTACTTTAGTACCTGTTACATTGACCTCATCCCAAACATTGAAATGAATCTGGGATCGCGCTGGGCTTCGCCAATGTCGCAAATTGCAATTTTTTCCTTACTGGCGACAAAATGTATTGTCCGGCGATTTTTTTGGCAACAACATTTTTGGCTGCTAAAAATTGTATATACAGCCTTGGGTTTGGAGTGGAGAAATTCAAAGGCACCATGACAGGAAGCCGCAAACTTTGATAATAAATTGCACTGGAATCCACTGTTACATGAACAAATCTTTTGTTCATATTGACAAATCACCCTAACACGGCATTGTTATATCATAATCCGCTTATACTGATGTCTGGCCTTAGTACTGTATTCCGTAATATAACCAAAATATTCGTGGTACCTGACTAACTACAATCGACCACCTCTGAAGGTGGGAATGGGAACAACTACAATCGACAAGACATGATTTTTTCTTTTCAAAAAATGTACCAGAAAAAGATAGTTTTACTAAAAATTCGAAGAAAACTGATTACCTTTGAATCATCAATCGTTCTGCATATATACTAAGCAAATGGGAAAAAATTCTATCTCAGTGTTCTACAATTATTTGATGCTGCCGCAGCAATAACAAAACAGGCATTTGTTTGGTTCTTCAAAGACGGCCTTTAGTGGCACCTTCAACACATGTACCTTCATCAAATCAAGCTGAAGACCTTTAATCAAAGGAACTCTTCAACAAACTTAAATATAAGCATTTTTTCATTTTTCATAGTGACTGCAACATATTTATTGTGTCGTTAAAGTTTCCTGTTTGCAACAAAAAAAGTGCATGCTTACGATCGCTACCAATGGCAGTGTAAAACCCAAATTATTGTTCCATTATTTTGAAACAATAGATATCTGGCCGTCAAATTAAATGAAGGTGGGACATCTCGCAAGAATGTTTGCTAAACTTTTTAATTTGTTCACATGTTTTCATTTCTCTATGAATAGCCTCATCCCCTTCGTAGCCTCAGCATCATGGTAGTTGTCTCTGGCTGACCAAAATCAAGGCCAATTTAAGTACATGTACATGTAACACATAAACAACTACATACCCACGTGCTACTAGGACAATGAATATCTGTGTGAATTGTTTCGTGAAACATCTTTGCTGACAATGGGATATAGATCAAACGAGGACTACCCTTTTTGTATACATGTTAGTTGTAATTTCTAACAGGATTTGACTGATAAATGAATTTTCTAACATATGATCCAATACTCGAATTCATGGATTTTTCATATAACGAACATCGCCGTGACGTCATAGGGCATGATCACGTGGGGTGGGGGGGGGGTCCCTGGTCTAGTTGGCAGAAAGACCATAGGCTTACTCCACATTTGATTGAATACACTTGTTTACCAGAAGAGTTACATATATATATATATATATATATATATATATATATATATATATATATATATATATATACACACACACACACAGATATATATATATAATCAAACACTGCTTAACAGTGAAATTTATTGCAGTAATCAATGATCACAATAGGTCTTTATACAAAGACATGCAATTAAAGAACTTCAAAACCAAGACACCCACACCCATTTTGAAAACGAAATAAGTTTCCACGATAAGTTGTATCATTTTGTCGTTGATAATGAAAACAACAACATCAAACAATTCTGTCTCCAGCTGTTTATGCATATAATCATTTATAAACAAAGTTCAATGATAAAACATGGCAACAATGTGCATCACCTTCTCATTATTTAGCATTTTGGGTTTATGATGAAGATGAAACAACAAGAAATGGATAATTGTCCATAGCTATTACATGCTATCTTTCAGGACAAACTTTCATGGCAGTCAAATTTGTTTTATGAAAATTAACGTGTATCAAATAGCTCTGTCTCTGTCTCTGTCTCTGTCTGTCTGTCTCTCTCTCTATATATATATGCTGTATCTATGATATACTATGAGAGTTATACATTTTTCATTCAAAGGAAATGAGGCTTGCAGAGTTTCCTTTTGATGGAAATTTATGCGAGTGGTATATCATTGATAGCATACATACTATACATATATTTTATTCATATCACATGTTAATACACATATCTGCCCTTTCAACGGAAAGCAGAAAGGATTGCAGTGAAATTGTCTATCATGGTAAATTCATTTAGAAATCGGAATAATTAATAATTTTTATCGTTCTTTTCTTACTCTCTAATGATTAATAAGTCGAAATGCATCATTAATCTATAGGCCTAGAATTAACAGCACACAGTTCCAATGATTATATATGCGTATTACTCCACATGGGTGGACCACAGTTGGATTTACCAATAGTATCATGGGCGCCCGCAGGACTTTGTGCGGGGGGGGGCAGTCAGTCACAGCCGGGAGAGTTAGTATAAGAAGCAGTCTGAAACTAAAGCTAATATTTATTAAGCGTTTTGAACAGAATCTTGTGACATATTTTCAGCTTCATTTGCATGATTAAACTTTTTGGAATTTATATATATTTGCAGTATGATTTCCAGGGGGAGTCACATGACCCCCCTTGACCCATGCTGTGAGCACCCATGAATTATACCAATGGAGTATCAAATTCTTTTATACCAAAACTTTTAAAGCCATGTTACTTTTAGTGTGTGTGTTTGGGTGTGTGTGTGTATATATATATATATATATATATATATATATATATATATATATATATATATATATATAAATAAAAGGAAAGTGACAGTCTTAATAACCTAGATTATATACCCAACATCAATACGAGGTATACAATTAGTGCTGCCGATTCAATGGCTTAAGCTGATATGCACTGATCATCTTCCTTCATCGCCATTGTGATTCTGCCAACCAGAGCTGTGCCAACGCTTAGTTGTGACATCATACAGGGAATCTCC
>JAECUM010019346.1:0-43266 GCA_016617855.1 Megalonaias nervosa | reverse complement strand
GAATCAAGTCAGGCACATTCATTGGTTCTTTGTAGTTACAGGTCTTCTAGAGGTACACTGAGCTGGCCTTTATTTATCCATTGTTTTCAAATCATGTGTTTTCTTGACTAAGATTTAAGACAAGAAGTGACTGTATTAATATCCAGATTTGTGTATATCTTCAAACGGAAGGTATCATTCGACCTGCTGCAGTTAAAATCTGTTCTCATAAGGTTTGAACTTTGTGTTTATTTTAATAATCATGTCATTTCGTGACAAATTCGATACAAAAGGCGCAAGTCAAAGATTGAGTGTAAGATTTCTTTGTCTGCGATGTTTAAAAAACATCAAATCAAAATTGGTATAACTAAACTCAATATTTAATATAAAGAGTGAAATCTACTAAGTGGAGAACTCAATTGGTAGCCACGGCAAGTTTTGGTGGGAGAGAAAGAGATTGATATAGTTGAGTCTTTAACATATACTTTAACAAATCAAAACACAAAGATGATTAAATTTAGTTCAGATGTTCTCGTGTGGAAATTATCAAAAGAAATTTTAACAGCATATCGCAAATATCCATTTTTGTCTTCGTCTTTACTAATTTGCCTTCAGTGTCTTTACTGGTAGCATGTGCTGTTCTTGTGCGCTATTAGATATTAGATATTCTAATAGAAATCCATAGCTACGTTAAAGCATGATGGGTCTTTTTGGTAGCAAATGTATTCTGATCAGGATAATATACTTTTTTTAATTGACTTATAATTCTATGTCAGAAAGGGTCTATGACTCTATGGATTCTAGACTGAAAATGAAATTAACATGAAACTCATTTTTGTGGCATTGTAGGTCAAATTGGAAATTAAAATTAGGACTCAATATTTGAAGGGCTCTAGATAAAATAATATGTTAACTAATGTTCTTAGGATCAAATATCTTTTGACTGACCAATACACAGTAATCTACTATCCATTAACCCCCAACCATACTATGGAATACCTTACTCTACTAACTCACACGTCTTTATGACTGACCCAGCCTCAAAGATACCTAAAACATAGGACAGGGATAGGATGTGAAAGAAAAAGGTATGCAACATAATATCTAAATTCATTGAAAAGAGAAATTTACCTCACTATCCATTATCTCTCTATTAACGCTTTATAAACAAAGTAAAGCCATTTCCTACTATCCCTTTTTTTTAAACCAAACTACTACACCAGGACCATAATCATAAGAGCTATAGCACAATTAATAGTTAAGATAGCACAAATGCATAAAGCTAGATTACCCTTGATAGAAAGAGAGTTTGTGAATGTATGTTTTGTGTTTAAAGATCTTATCCATACCTTAACTAATGCAACTCAAGACATAAGGACACTTTCTTTTCTGCATATAATGGTAAGTAATAATCTGAACAAAACTGCAAAAACATAACGATGATCGATTGCTTTTCCTTTAATCACTGTCTTGATTTTTGATTTACTTTAGTTACAACATGGATTCTTCTCCTCCGTCAATACTTGCTCTAATAGAAGCTAAACATGCATTTATAAACAAAACTACTATTCGAATATAATCCTCCATTCAATCGAGATGATTAAATGGATATAGCTTTAATACCGTAATTCATATATTTTCCAGTCGTTAATATAATTGCTGCATATATAAGGTTACCTGAACGATATTTTCCTTAATTCACAGATTAATGAAATACATGGATACAGCTATAAAACTGTATTTCTAATTTTTTCCAGTTGTTGGTGTAATTTTTTCACCAAAACACCGAAACTGCTACATGGTTGTACTCAGTTGTTTTAGAAAATAAATAATAATACGCGTGGTTGCTTGATCAACACAATCAGAATGTTACTTTTTCTTTCAGGCACATTGGGAACTATTGTTCCAAAATTATATTTCATACTTTGATCGACTTTGCTCAAAGTCAGTTTGTTTTGTTTCAGATTATGTTCATTGTCCGATGAATGCAGATATGCCGAGGGAGATATGTTACATTTGTCAGATCTCTAAAATTAGAACCATAGCGGGAAGTGAATAGTTTCTTGCAAAATTATACCTTTCTTTTTTCTTATTCAGGTTTGAAAATAGCAAGCTAAGATTTTATTGTAAGGGTGTGAGTTTGTGTTTATTTTGCAAATCAGCAGTCACCAATGTCATTTCAGATATTGAATCAGTAGACTTACATAGAATTTGTTATTAAACCGAAGAATGATAATAATTTTTTCTTTAAGTTTTCAAATGGGCAGATGCAACGTCGGTTGAAGTTCTGACATAATAGATAGAAATTTAGTTTGATTTGACGGTCTGTATGCAGACAGATCAGTATCTTGATTTTGATCTCGAGAAAATCGATGAGTAGTTTCTCCAGAAATCTTGCTGGATGTGATTTCTTATTCTCTGTAAATCACTACCGGAGGTGTCTTCTGTTAGAAGTTCACCCCAGCGAATCTGAAGAGGACGAGATTGCCTGCTTCTATTTCAATACAATTTACTTCAACTGGTGCGCATCTCATCGTTCGTGTCACGAATATATTCATTAGCCGTTA
The DNA here is from genome assembly GCA_016617855.1 of Megalonaias nervosa. NCBI lineage: Eukaryota > Metazoa > Mollusca > Bivalvia > Unionida > Unionidae > Megalonaias > Megalonaias nervosa. The sequence goes on along the minus strand of JAECUM010019346.1, from coordinate 40,720 downwards.
TTTCATCACTGTCAAAATTGTAGCATGATTCCAGGGGGAAGTAGAAAGATACTTGCGGTTTTCATACTCTTTTTATTTTTACAGTGTAGATTTCAGACCCCAATCACAACAACTGGAGTGAAGAGGACCCCACTCACAAAGCATGGAGTGTAGAGGAGGTTCATTGTTACATGAATTTTCATCAATATGCTACAAATATTTCACACAATTATTTCGGATACATCGGACAATTCATTTTGACACATTATTTGAAGCAAAGGATTTTGTTTACTGAGTTGCTGGATCGGGGCCAAAATGATTTATATGAAAACTGGAAACGTACATCTTCAAGATTCCACGAGTCAATCAGTCATTGAATTGACTTGAATGCCTTGTCAACACAGATTCTCAATAACAACTTACACCTATGATACACGCATCCCGTCAAAAAAAAAAAAAAAAAAAATTAACCGTGATGGTCGATATTCATACCACTGTCGCATTTTTGGGGATTTTCCAGACGCGGTAAAACTGTTGTTATTGGCGCCAAATATGCGGTCGAGTTGAAATGGCGCATCCATGACGGCGAATCGTTATGGCGTGCCGCTGAGGTAAACTGACATTAAGTCATTCTATCACAACTGTCTTTATGGATGCCCATGCTGGCACCATCGCTTGCAGAAGAACAAAAATTACTGTCATTCATGTCCACTGAAGATCAATTTACACTGTCGTGGGTCACTCGGTTCAGAGCACAGCTTTTGGTCAATTTTTATGAAATAACAATGCTCAGCATGGAGTGTCACCACTTCGACACATATTGAGAGGGATTCAGCATACACAGGCAAGCCGGAAATCGGGTGGCATTGTACCAACAACAGGTGATTAAAGTGTCATTGCGGGTATATGATGATCATGAACCATCTGTAGAAGCTCAGAATGATTTTGAACACGATATAGTCCCACACGCATACCACCATGTGATGTCCTTCATGAGGAGTGACTAAATTGTTGAAACAGGACCGCAGATGTCTCATACAGATTTCTGTGCGCTTTTTGAGATGTATTAATTTTTTCATTGGAATATCTGAATTTGTTTCACCAAAGCGTACTATATATACAATTCAGATCCTGCGTAGGTGCACGACTCGCAGCTAATATCCCCTAAAGATGTCTCTACGTGACAATGCCTGAAAAACAGTGCTCTTCACGGGGTCGGGTAGGGGTGGTGCTAAGTGGATGAATGAAGGTCGTTAACACTCCGTGGAAAACGTGTAAGCGACGGTGTGTGAACGCGCATGCGAAATTTTCTGCTGAATATGCACGGGCAAGTAGATAGGTAACCACGTCATACACAAAAGTGGGGTTCACTCTGTCGAAAGTCAGCTTGGAAACTTGAGATCCTTTGTGAATCACACTGGGACGTGCCATTGAAGCATTCTCATTCGGATATATTTTGTACCGATGCGCGAAAACTGACAGGCAATTTAAACTCAAAGCAGTCAAATAACAAGTTTGTTCCATGTGACTGTCCCGGCATACACTGGGTAGCATATTCAATTTATCTACCTGCGCTCGTTGGTGTAGTCATTATTTATGCGGTTAGAGCCATGTTCATTTCTTGCTTAAATCAGTGAGGTTAACACAACGTTGATGGCTTCGACCTTTCCGAAGCAGACCGTGCACATTATTAGATTGGTGTACTCCAGGTGATTGACGGTCTGCGCTCGTTTTCTGATAACCCTGTGAAAGCCGTACACTAATACCTGTTGTACGATAAATATGCTAGTACATTTTATATAGACGATTACTCTTCATGCATCCTTGATAATTTGAACCAATAATTAGGAATTATCTTACTATTTGCACTATCATTCTTCTTAACTCATTATTGATGAAAGCATATTGTAAGTTTTGTAATACCAATATTATAGTTACAAAAAGACGTATGTTCAGCTTCAGTGTCATTTACGTTGTAAAACTCCCAAACTTCTATCCAATGATTCAAAATTGGTGCTTTTCAGTATCATAGATTGTAGAATAGTGTTTCCGTTGCTACTTTACCATAAAATCTTTCCGACTCAAACTAGGATCATCTGAAGAGTCCCTGAGAGACAACCAACCTGTGTCAATGAACCACTCTCTTGGACAACTGGATGTGTTATCTTCTTCCTGGTGACATCTTTAGTATGTATTCATATCCAAAAGATAGGTGTCATTTTCAGCTTGAGCCTCCGACAATTACCAGGGCTGATGCAGTCACAGAGTTCATGATGCACAAGATGTATGACTGGCTGTTCATCCATTCTTAAAGAAATGTCACAAGCCCTAACCAGGAAATTTACTATCGTGCTGCTCTCCATGGTCATAATATAATGCGTCTTCCTCATCGGTATTGCCAACGGAACCCAGTGGAATTAGTATGGTTTGATATAAACGGCTATGTTGCCGAGGATAAAACTACCTTTGTAAAAGGATAGATGGTGTCCATGATGTATAGAATGTTATAGTCAAACCAGACAATAATAGATAGGCTTGGGGAAAGCTATGTACGTGGTCAACATTTGGATGATACATTCTGGATTGTTGACGGTATCCTTAAAGAGGATATGTACATGCTATGATTGATCTGATCGACAGTGTCAGTGAGAAAACAGACTAAGGACAATCTAGCTTTCTCTAATGGAACTTTGATAACATGAGCTGTCGGCGCCATCAATGATGATTCCGATGGTGACTACATTCATTGCAGCAGTTATATTAAAAAGTCAACTGGAATTTGTGCAAGAGACGAAAGTGAGCTGGAGAGAATGACAGTTGTGTCGGTAGAGCTCATGGATTATCGAGACCCAAACAAGTCATCCGGTTGCCTCATTATCAGTACCTTTTTTGAGACAATCGCCATGCATTTAATCTACATTTTAAAAACATTTCCACTTAATAATTATTATAAGAAATCCTATGTATTTTAAAACTTACAATGATTTATAACTGCAAACAGTATTAACGTTCACATTGTTTTTACCGATATGTCTTTCTTCATTTCCACCTATGTAGGTGTATATAGGGATAAACCTGTCGGATTACAACACATGGAATTGGGGAAATTGCAATACTTCGTTAGTTATGATGCTTTCGAGACCCATGTCCAATTTCCATTGTTAATATCAATTCTGTACAGCTTCACCTAAAATAGTAACTAACGAGAATTACTCTTAACGGCTTTAAAGGGACATGTTTCGGATGAGAAACGTCCGGAATTTCCGAATATCAGGAAATGCGCAATTTCACATCGAAAACACAGTTAGATCCAAGCAAATATCTGCACAGTATAAAAAGCAGTTTATACAAACATGGTGTGCTACCACTTCTCTCCCTTGTCCTTCTTATATGCATGTGTGGGTGTTAAATGATAAACATGTATGTTTGTGTCCATTAGCTATCTCACTACCTTTCCTCATTCATTGTTTCTTCTTCTTTTGTCAGCATCGGTGTTGGAGTATAATTATACGCGGGAGTGTAATTATACGTGTTAGTGAGCAACGTATAACTTCCTTTTCCCACATACCGCTTCCATTTTGTTCGCAAAGTGGGTATTTGATGACAAAATTGGGTTTTGGTCTGTAAACGGTAACCATGAAGTAACGCTTGTGTGGATATACATCTTACGTTAGTACGTATGTGTGTCCAAAAATATTGCCGTTAGTCCTCATACGTTCCCACATATTTTACATTCCCTTGAATGTTTTATCGTTGTGAGTGTTGTTCATTATGTTTGGTTAATGGTCAGTAAATATCTGTGTTTCACGGTGATGATATGTATTGCTCAACAAGATTATACCGGTCACTTGTTACGTGTCTAAGCTCGTACAAAAGTAACAAAGAAAAGAGTGAAGACAACAAAGTTTGTAAAATTTAACGAATAATTTATTTCCCTAGGAAAACAAGGTAAAAATATGGAAAAGGACTTACGGTTTATGAATGTAATCCAAAATTAATCCTAGAATTAATAAATATAAGTCCTATTAATAAAAAGTCCTAAGTGAATCACAGTTCGAATCCAGATAAGATTCCAAGATGGACGGCGATGACGTCTTCTATAATCTGATTTGTATTGATGTGTCAACAGTTCCTTGTTGAGTCACCAGGAATAATAATCCGTCTTCAGACTTCCGAAAAATTTTCAGTAAATGTCTTTGTCCAATAATTCGAATGAGCACTAGCGGGTTCCAGGGAAAATAAATTATTAATTCCAAAAAATAGAAAAATTCAGATCAAACTGGCAACAACAAAACTACCATTGAGCTCCAAAGATATTAATTACGACTAAGAATCTTTGTGAAACTGAGTTATAACCCTATCTGCAACGCAATTCAGACCCTCGTGATGGGGACACGTGATCAGTTAGTCCGAGCAGCGCAAAAAGGCTATAAGCTGATTAGCACGTACGCCATGGACGACTCTGATTCTATTGAACGAATCTTACTATAAGATTGAATAAAAAAATAAAAGACGGTTGTTTACTACAAATTCGAAACTAGCACTGAACCTAGGTCACCGACTGATACGATGTTTCAAGCTACTGCTTGTTTATCAGGCTAAAAAGAACTGAACTGATTTTTCTGGAAAAATGTCAAATTCAGTGAATAAAGTTATCATTACAATAACATGTAATGGAATAAAATAAAAATAAATAAATTTAAAACTAACAAACAAACAATTTTATTACATTTACGTAACACATTTAACAAATGTCTTGGTCATTAAAAGTTTTGTACTCCTTTTTTATTTTCTTTATAAACTAAATTCGAAAACGTTTGTTACAATTTATTACATATTTTATTTTACTTTTTGTTTATAATGTGCTTAACTTCATTTCTATTAAATTTGGTAAGGTGTCTTTTTAATGTTTAATTCAAAATTTTTAAAAATTCTTTTTCAAACTTTTGATTTAAAACGTCATAACGGTAATTGCTTTTTGCTAAAATGCCTTTATGTTTTTAAATACTGCTCGTTTCCCTTGTTTGTATGTATGTAGCGTAATTGCTGGTTTGAATGGGAGTGTATTGGATCGTATAAATAAGTTCTTGTCTTGTATTGTCTTCCATCGTTCAATCCTGTTGCAGTTTTTATAAATGATCCTGTTCCCAGCAATGGCTTGATTGTTTTACTCATCCTTTTAAGCCGTTAGGAAAATATTCATTTTTGGCCTAACTTTATTTATTAGTCTGCATTAATGGGTGCTGGTGGTGAAAATATGTGAGTGACTGATATTAGATGTGACAGTGTCTATCTCACTATTAAATTTGTCCATCCCTTGTTAAACGTTCCTTTCTGTCACTGTATGTGAGGCATTGAACGACACCACGTGTATGAAAACCAAACCATGAAACCAACAAAACAAGAATGCCCAGCCTTTCCAGTTGCTTGTCTGATGGTATGGTAAATAGTAAAATATAAGTATGCAAGTTACCTTCTCGTTGTATGTGCAGTAGTATATTTTATCGTAAATCTACGCATGTGAACTATCCCCTCCCTACTTATTGTGTATGTACAATGGTATGTTTGATAGTAACTACAAGTAAATGAACGACCATCCTTTCATCATTTGTATCCAAGAATAATAAATTATCATTTCTTCCAATTAATTTCCCTTTGGGCGTATGGTAGGCAACGATGTTAAATTCGGGTGTTCCCTATACCGACCCTAATTCAATGTCTGTGGAAGATTTCAACTTCAAACTTCCTTTGTCAGCACACGACTCAAATCAAAATAGCTACAGAAAGTTAATTATCCTTGTCCCAATATAGGCATTTTCGTCCACATATCGAACAAATGTACTAGACCCATGGCAACATCAGTATCATATCGATGATGTTGATCACCATCAAAGTATAGATCAGCATGAAACGAGTGTTATTTAAACACATGCCCCAAGTCTTCTTTGTATTTGCCCTCAAACCCAGCAACCAAACCCTGTCCTTTCCGGGATGGTGGTTGGGTGGGTGGGCGATGGGATATAAAAGGGCATATATTTGTTACATATGGATATGTATTATTTTTATGCCCAATAAATACATTCTATCTCTCATGGATGGATTAAAAATCCTAATCCGTTTTACACATCTTCAGACCACCGCAATGATATTCCATGGTTTCAGGTCGGTGTCTTCATTAGAGAAAGAGATTGTTGACAAACAAAACTCATAAAATTACAGGGCATTTTCTACACAAAACATAAATAAAAGATATCACCTGTGCACTGAAACTATATCCTCAACAGAAAGATACAAATTAAAACAGTGCTGTGCAATCTTCATTGCATTCCGAAGCCAATTCCAAGTTTACTTGTGAAATTACGGACATATACAAGTCAGAATGGCATAATTGCAAAATAATCCCTATTTCCCTGACCACATTGGGGCAGATCTGGTTATACATTCTATTGCAGATGAGTGCATACTGCCAATTACAAGTCGCTAAAACTTAGGATTAATGTTTTGGTGCAACGAATCAAAGTATTGTTCCAGAGACAAAGCAGGATTACGGCGCTAATGAGACTAAATTGATCACACTAATCTAACTAGATATGTTTTAAGATTCGAGAAAAAAAAATTGATGTGAAGTCTCCACTAAACATCGAGTAACTTACAATGATGTGTGGAGTTCTTTAGAAGGCATAGCTCACTATGAACGGGGTTTATAATATGTTGAAATTGAAGAACCTGGGTTTTAATACAGGGGAATATAATTATACGTTAATGCTTCATTCATGTATCTCCTCTTTACTGTTCCCCGTCCTTTGTGGTCCTCTGGAAGTAGATGTCCCAAGCTCCCTCCAACATATTGTAGGAAACGATTAATGCACGTAAACATTATTGATGTTCTGGTTTGAATTCCGATTTGATGTTCAAGCTGGAAAAGTCGCCTACGTCTTAGAAAGAATGCTGTTCATATCAATATTTAACTTTGTCTTTCAAAGATGTTACCATTTTCTCCTTAGTCTTTCCTTTGCTTGCCTTTAATATTGTTTGTGTCTAAGAACTTTAAAAACTAGACTAGATAATTCCTACTCAAGCGACGCCAATCTGAGAAGATAAACTTAATACGTCTTGCATTATAATAACATTATAATAACAACATTAACATCAATAATAATAATAATAATAATAATAATAATAATAATAATAATAATAATATTATTATTATTATTATTATTATTATTCAGGAGGAGGATGATCGGAAAGGTCTCAGTTGCCTTCAATTCTTTGCAAAAGCCTCGAAACAACTTTATTTTTCTGTAGGTGATCTGTAAAACATTCTGCAATTACATTTCCTTGTGTCTTTCAAACACTGTTATAATGAAGTCTTCAACTTTTTTTGTGTAATTAGAGTGAAATTACACGATTCAGAACAGTGATAGTCTTGATGTAGTGAGACAGTGCTGGTGGGCAAAATCATACCTTTCCTACTGATAAATTATTTTTACTTACCCTCTTCAGTCTGCATTCGTTATAGAGACTTGTGATAATGCCACATAAAGGACACAAAGAAGAAAGGTAACACCTTTATCCATCTCTATTAAGCAACAATATATGCTTAAGAACGTGCTTTCACTCAGCAAGTTCAGAGCTAATCACTGTCACGATCTAGAAGGGCGGGAACAGAAACTGTCTTGATGTTGGTGAAATGTTTAACAAGGAAGATATTTGCTTATTTTTACACATGTCATAGCCAATAATGATGAATATCTATGATATCTTATAATGCATATATAGTTTAGATGAAAACGTGTTTGTCGAGCCTTTGTTACGCTATAGACATACACGTAAGGCATATAATGCAAAGTGCCATCTACATCCGTGTTCAGCGCATACAAAACTACGAACATTGTAGACATGTATCTGTCGTCGCATAATGCGACTGTAATCATAGTCTTGTGTAACAACAGGACCGGGTGTACTGTATTCGCAGTTTGATGTGCAACTTCTCCTTCTCCCGGCCTTCCAACGTCCTGGTAGAACTAGAAATGCGATTCAATATTTCTGATCTACATTTTAAATTGCGGGGCAAAATACCAAGGTCATTTAACCCTTTTGTTTAATGAAATTGTCACTCAAACAGCTAGATTTATTGATGTGCCTTTAATTGTTCACACATCTTAAGTTTTAAATATTTTTGAAATTCTTGTCCTTTTATCTTTTTATCATCTATTCACAACTGATACGTTCATATTCAGAGTAAAATGTATGATGCATATCATTAATACGTGTTGTAAATTCGAACTTCCTATATATGAAATCTTCCAAAAGTCTTGTGTCTCATAGCGTTACGACCCGTGGAATATGGATAACGTCGTCTTCTTGATTTATTGTGTAAGATTTCAATTATTGTTCAGTAAATGATACTGAGGATGGGGTATATCTTGCGTGTTAGAGCGTGGTATATATGGTACTGGCATAAGTTGGATGAGAGTACTCGACTAGTGGATACTTTCATTAAGGGTTTTACACAATCAGGAAGTATGAGATATGTGAAATGTCTGGATAACCTTCACTTTAATAAAATATTAGCATCTTTGTAAATATTGTATCCGTTGCACACATGAATTTGTTAATATAAGTGTCTTTCTCCTGCTTGCAATGCTATGTTTATGAAGCCGTTATTCGTCTTAAGTGGCTCTGTAAAGCTAGTAACTGCATCTACCACTGATCGTTACCCGATTGTAATGTAAATGAAACAAATGGGAACTTGTCATGTATTTTACGGTTAAGAAGATCATGACAAATACATTTATTTGGAAGGGACAGGACCCATAAGCTAAAAATATTCATGTAAGACCTTGGTTTGATTGGTTCAACGTAAGTATGATGACTGCGAAACGATACTTATAACACATTGCAATGACCCTCGCTATATATCTGAAGTTTATGGTCACTAAAATATTACTATTTCATCAAAATACCATCTCAATAAATATATCAAATTTTCTCGCAAAACAATATTTTATGATGCGAAGACGGATATTACAAAGTAGATAAATGGATAAGCCTTCTTCTTCCTGTGTCCATGCGATAAATATTTGCATGTTTGTGATGTCAGAAACCGGAACTTCATGAAGGAAGTTTTTCTTTGTCTTTTCTTGGCTCGTTTGCTGGGGACATGTAGGCAGATGTTAGAAGACCGGGATTAGAATACCTACTTTTGTAAAGGGCGCGGTGATTTACTAAACTGAATACATATGATTCATACTGAAACCAGGTGGAGATTGAGATAGACCCAAAATAAAGAGACCATAAATAACGTCGCTTGAGACTTGGGTCCAGACGGATACTCAAACGGAAAACAACAAACCCAAGTGGAACTAAATGAAAATCAACAGACTTAATCAAAGAAATTAATGGACCCAGATGAGTCTTGACTGATTGATTGATTGATTGATTAATTGACTGAGGTTTTATGGCGTACCAGCATTGCAACGCCATTTAGCGCCATAGAAAAGGTTATATGTTATTTACAGTTGGTATAAAGTATATTATCGACATAACGATGGTGAAATTAAACAGTTAAAAGCTAAACGATGAGATGGTGAGGGTAATATATGTAGCTTCCAGATCAACGGGCAATGTAAATGGTGTGGGGCACTGAATATTTAGCTGAAAAGGTATTTAGTATGAACGACAGAATGTACGTTACATAAAAATACTCAATGTGATAGCATACAAGTTATATCTTAGAATAAATGTTTGCTTCTTTCAGGATTTTAAAATGCAAGTGATGTTTATTGTATCAGAAGGTTTGTTCATGTGATCAACATTGCAGTAATGATCGCGTGCTGATTGGAGATACAAGCAATCTGTCTTAAAGTGCTTCAGAGTGAATGGTTCATTGAAAGAAACGTACTCTGGTGGGTCTTAGCCTTTTAGCACATAAAATCGATTATATAAGTATGACCAGTTCTAATTCTTGCAATGACTACCTCGTCCCTTTGGAAGGTTCTGTAGGAAAGAGCCAGTCTGCTAAGGTTGGCTAGATCGCACGTAGTTAGTTATTCACTGTATCAATCCATAATACCTGGCACTAAAGATGTAAAGACGTTTTGAAACTAAGTTTAAAATCAGTGCTTGGTAATTCAAAATCAGATAATTCTAGGGACAGTGCCATCTGCTTTTCATTACCTTTAACACCAATATGGCTGGGTAACCAACAGTATACTATATTGTGGTAGGCACTCAGATCGGTATGTTTGATAAGAATATTGGTCTGTAATTAGTTTTCCAGCTTTCTTTTGCATAGTACTAATGGTGAATCGGAGATGATGCAGTTTAAAATACGTTTCTTTCAATATATTGCAGGAAAAGTCTACTGCCCTGGTTTCAGCTGAAAAATCGATGCCTCATTTGCTAAGCGAACGTTAGTTCTGTGATTTTTTAAAAACAAAGGCTGAAACAGACTTTCCGCAACTTTGATCCACCAGTGTAAATTCTGGTGCAGTTATTAAGTTCGGCGAGGAGTTCCTTATCAGAGTTGTGGAAGATGGAAGGGTTTGTGTCAGATTTTTTCCATCGTGCAGAATGAAAAGTACTTTTTGTTGGTTAAGTAGCCATGGAGGTGCTTCGGAGATGGAAGTCTTCTGAATTTTAGAAAGGTCCAGGGTGGACGCGATTCTAATTGTAAAGTTGGGTATGGCATTTGGTTTATTTTGGTATATTGTTTTATATTTGGGTTCGAATACAGCCGATAAAGCAGGGTTCAGAGGGTTTTATCTTAATTTGAGGGCATATTGTATAGAACGCATACGGCGTGATTAAGGTGGCTCGTTTGCTTCAGCAAGAATTCTTTCATATGGGAATGTTTTTAATGCTCCCAGAGGCAGCCTTATTCCTGGGTGGTTAATTAGGTTAAGCATCTTTAAATATGACTTTCTGGCTGAACCATAAACAACGCAACCAAAGTCCAGTTTAGAGCGAATAAAAGTTCTATATAAATTCTGTATGAGTTTTCTATCAGTTTCCCATTAGACTTTAAGTAAATCTAGAGATTTCAAGCATTTAGCTTTCAATTGTTTTATGTGTGGAATGAAGGTCAGATTTTTGGTCGAAGATCATACCTAGAAACTTTGTTTCCTCAACAACTGGTGCAGGTGTTCCGTCCAGCGTGAGTTTAGGCTCGTCATGGTGTCTTCGTAATTGACAGAAATGCATGCATACGGTGTTTGATTTTGAGAATTTGAAACCGTTGACATTGGCCCAAGTTAGAATCTTGTTTGTACTTTGTTGTAGTTGTCTTTCAGTTGTATGTATGTGCTTAGATCGATAGCATATTAAGAAATCATCAAGGTATAGAGAACAATCTACGCCAGAAGCCAAACATTTGGTGATGCTATTAATCTTGCTGTTGAAATGCTTTACAGATAAAATGCTGTCCTGGGACACACGAATCTCTTGCTCGTACATATTAGAAATGGAGAAACCCACTCGTACTTTGAATTCCCTGTTTGAGAGAAAGCTTGATATGAAAGAGGGCAGACGGCCTTTTAGACCCAGATCGTGCATGTCATTCATTATCCCATACATCCATATCGTCTCATAGGCCTTTTCTAAATCAAAGAAAACCGCTGCTACATGTTCCTTCTTGATAAAAGAGTCGCGAATAAATGTTTCAAGCATAATGAGATGATCATTGGTGCTACGGCCATATCGAAAGCCACTTTGAAAAGGAGATATCAAATCGTTAGTCTCCATGTACCATACAAGCCGAGAATTAATCATTCGTTCCATTCTTGTACACACACAGCTCGTCAGTGCAACGGGGCGGTAGTTAGTAGGATCTGTGCTATCTTTACCTGGTTTAGGAATTGGTATTATTGTTGGTTCTTTCCAAACATTTCGTATATTACCAGTAATGCATAAATCATTGAAGATTTCCAGAAGAGCTGATAGCGATCGTTCTGGTAGGTGTCATAAAAAACGGGTAATGTATATCGTCAGGCCCTTAGTATGTATCACTGGCCTTGTTCAAAGCTTTCGTTAGATCCAATAATTGAAATGATTGATTATAGTTTTCCGAGTTATTCCATGTGAATTTCAACCATATGTTTTTCCTTTTTGATTTTTTGATCTTCGGAAAACTTCTGAATAATTTGACGATGAGGAAGTGTTAGAGAAACTATCTGTAAGTATATTTGCGAGGTCGTGTTTGGAGTTTAAAATGTTATTGTGTAATTAAAGATGTGGGAGAATCGTGTTTACCTTCCGCGTCTATTTTGCAGATTGTGTCCCATACTTTCTTTATAGAGGAACGAGAGTTTAAAATAGAAACGTGTTTTTTTCCATGCCGCTCTTTTTGTTTCTTTCACAGTGCGGCGAGCTTAAGCCCGATTAAAACGGTACTTATTTCAATTTTCGGGCGTACGACGTTTATTAAATTTTCTTAGTGCTTCTCGGCGTTGTCTAATGGTTGCTTTACATTCTTTAGTGGACCAAGGTATTTGGGTTCTTTTAAGGTTCAGTGAAGACCTGGGGTTGGATTATTCTTCAATCTCGATTAAAATAGAAATAAAATGTTGGATAGGGTCATTAACGTTAAATCGGTATCCCTATTAAGCCTCGTCTTCCTTCTATAAATTCCATTGTGGAATTGATTCATCAATTGTACGGTTAATATTTATAAGAGAGATTGAAAAGTGATGACTACCGTGAAGGGCATCAGTGACCATCCAATCATAGTCCAAATGTAACGAAGGAGAACAAATTGTCAAATCGATACACGTGTATGTACCCGTTCCTGGATGTAAATGTGTCGGAGATTGGTGTTAAATAGGGATTAGTCCAGGCCACATGTTCGTCATCGTAGTCAGATAAAGGTTTCGTTCTTTTGCCTTGATTTTTTTTTTTTTTTTTTTATTCTTCATGTTGATTTGGTTAATATTCAGTACCTGTGCTCCCCGCCCTCCACGGAGCCTAAAAAGGGGACACTTTTCAAGTACCATTGATACACAGATGTTATACTAAGTAGGTAAAGTCACCTCCCGATTCATCTCATAAGATATACTCAGTCGCTAAAATCAACTCCCAGTTGACCCATTAAGCTATCGCCTTCTAGGAAGTCTTTTTAGAGTTAGGAAAAGAAAAGCTAAAGTGGTATACTAAAGGGGCAACTGTAGTAGCAAGAGAGATACAATGAAAAACAAAAGAGAGAAAGTGAGCGAGTAAAGAAAGACCTCGTAGGGCTCGGCGTGAGCAGCCAATTTGTCCAGACCGAGTCAATCCCGACCACCCGTCTTGAAAAATTGGAGGCCAAAGCAGTGTATTGCATCGGAAAGCCTCTGCTCAAGTACCAGGATCCTTTCCTCCCCCGACACGGGCCGCAAACCACGGCAAACAGGTTGCCTCTACTTTGTAGCCTCATACGACAAGTGTCCCATAATAATTTTTGATGTGTAAAGATTTATAAATGTAACAGAAGAAAGTGTTATAATATTCTGTCTGAATTGAAATGATTTTCATAGTTAATGGTTTTTACATAGTATATAGAGAATATTTTCTTTTTCTATCTTAATACCCGATACATTTTATAGTGTGGTACCAAAAACGTAATATTTAAACGGGTGGCGAAGACACGAGTTGAAATATATGGTTTATGATGCCATAGGATGAAATATTACCGGAATAAACATAGATAAAGAAAGTTATATTTTATTATATACCAGACTTGCTCCGGAATCGGAGTTTAGGAGATTAAGCTAACTCCTCGTCAATCACTCTCTCCCACGTCCGTTTTCGTAAATTCACCTCACTTTCATAGTCTGATGATGTAAATATACGTGACTTAAGAAATCGGTAGGATTGGGTTGACTAATCTGTCGCAGTAAATTCGATTCTTGCGTTTTGTAAACTGTTTTACCCTATTATTAAACAATGCAAGTCCGATTCATCAATGCATCAGACAGGGTTTATCGTTGTTGTCAAGGAAGTAAGGAGAAATAAAGCGAACTTCGTCGGGTCAAATTCCTGTACCAAAGATTAATATCCATGTGTGAAATGTAATGCAGTCCTATTTATTTGTTCTAGCTCACTAAGCACTCGTTTTTGTTGCTGCAGGTACAGCTTTTGTAGGCACACACATGCAAGCTTCGCATTATATTATAAGAAATCTTATATTTTCACATATGAAAATAAAAGAATATATTTTTTCATTTGTAAAAATACAGGAATGAAACAAATATGAAAATTATCTCGGCAGTCAGCCTCAATATTTCACACTTAAATATGCTATCAATTACAGTCATTAACCTTTTTGCATGAAAAAAGCTTCCTGACTGCAATATTTGCTCACATGTCAAATATTTTTCTGTAGTAACAGTATTCTTAAGATGTCTGCTAGAGACTTTGCCATTAGTTGTGATTCATCCTCTTGTACAGACGGACCGGACTGACATATGTGTGGAGTAAGAGCTAATGGACTTCCTGCATCATCGTCCTATGTTTGCATACAGACTATCTCCACTATGTCGGAAAACCTTCAAGAGGCTCACTGATCTACCTCGGCATCTGCGACTATTACACAATCTGAATCCGGATATGACAGGAAGCTTGGTTGCAAACTCACTGGCGGAGACAAAGGTCAATACACGCTATGTTTGCCCAGGATTCTATCTTACGAATCAAATTAAAGACAACGTCAGTGGAGGCATTGCTTCCAGCTCCCTAATCTTTAGTTCAAGTGGGAGTACTTGCTCCCACGCGCTGTTCTGTTAACATAATATATTCTCTTCTTCTGAAGGAAGTTCAACTTCCTGTTCGTCGTCTCTCTCATTTTCAGATAATTCAGCAGAACCATCATCACTCTTTCAAGGTTACTCTGTTCCTTGAAAAGAAGCCTGCTCCAAAACAGTTTTATCTTATCCTATTAATTCCCTTCTTCTGAAGGAAGTGCAACTTACTTTTCATCTTCAGTCCTTTCTTATGTATCTGGTATTCTTGCCATCATTCGTTAGAGGAATCTCTGATTTCTGTAACAACACCTACAACCAGAAATACCATGTGTTCCGAAGATGCATATAGTAACTGCCATATGATCTTGTATTAAACCCTTTGTCCTCCCTCCAGTACCAGTAACTAAAGACGAGTTTCCTCAATACAATGACTGGGTTATGAAAAGGCAGGAAACATTCACCGATGCGAGGAAAGGGACACCCCAAGTTTTTTAGAGCATGTAAATAAACGCCTGCTAGCTGCACTGGCCGAGGTAGACACTCTGAACTATTCCAGGTTGAATGTACATGTCCACAGATATGAGGTGGTAGAATTAAAAGAAGCCTAGATGGGATTCTCCGTGACATCACACATTTGAACACAGGGGCACTGCCGTTAACTTGGCAACCTACCCAGGTACCCCGGGGAACATTACACCTTTGTCAATGAGGATTATATAAAACAACGACATCAAGACTGAAAACTGATAAATGAAATGCTTGAAGATTCTCCTGCCGATGAATTTGTTTATAATTATTATTATTATTATTATTATTATTATTACTACTACTACTACTACTATTTAACAACGGACAATAAAGTTTGACTTAGATATTAATTATTTCAACTTCTAAAACTATCATAAAGATATTCATTACTGATAAAGATTGTGCTTCAAGTTTTTAATTTTTTTTTTTACACGGTGTATTCTTAAAGTTTGTCATGAAATTGTATTTTTATGTAAGAAAAAAAATAAAAATAAAAAAAAAATATTAGTTTTGGGCAAAATGTAGTAAATCTATATACCTGTCGATCTCAATTAATGCATTCTAATTGTATTTAGTAAAGCAAGTATTAGGATAACGTGCATATGATGTATGTTCATCCATTCTAATAACGTAAGTCAGAATTATATCAATGCTGTAACTTCTCTTGCATATTTTGTATGCGAATGAGAATTACAGTATGTAACTTGAAATGGTAAAACGAATCTCTTAGTCACAATGCGAGGAGCTTTTTGGGCGGGTGAGGGGGTATGCAATGGTGAATGAAACCTTAATGTCTCATTTCTTGAAGTATTTCTGTAATATACGATTCAGTTAGTTTAGGAATTATTCATACTGAAATTCAAATTAACACCCGCCCCCTATTTTTTTCTTCTCTATAGTAAGTGCTTAAAAAGCGCTGTATATGTCGGACCATTTTCCGGTCCATTGTTGGTTCGACAGAATCGCTGTTTGCTGTGGTTGATGCTGTTTCGTACTGTCGCCGTTGTGTGGCGTTATATCAGACTTGTAGTATGAAATTTAACAAAAAGGAGACAATATAATCGTCTGTGTAGCATCTAAGAAGGTAAGAAATTCAGCTTCGCTTATTTATTCCATCATTTATCATTTTATTATTTTACAGTTCCCAAATTTCCATAAAGTTTTCACTCTATCCATCAAAACCAGACCCTTCATTGTAACTGCTTATTTAATTATTTACTTTAAATACATCTTTATTTTTATTGGAATGTAATCTTGTCCATTATTTTCAGTAATTAGTAACTGTTCTTCTCTCTGTTCTTCAACTTTTGGACCTTACTTTCTTTATCTCTATTTCTCCAATATCTAACTTTACCGCCGAATACCGTTTTTTAAATATAAATTAACCTGGTTATGTCGGGATTATCTAAAGGCTTCACTCCATTCGTTCGTCCACTAACTTCATAGACGTGCCTTTGCTGCCACCCCCACCCCCACAATCATGTCAAATGCTTATTGTGCTGTAAAAAACAAAACCGAGAAAGCTCTGAATAATTGTGTAAAGAATTGCGTCCTTTACACAAATGATAAACTGATTAATTAAATGACCACGTTTTTGTACTTTTCATATCTTCAAAACTGGTAAGGGTAGGGTGGTTATAAATATTATGATCAACATTTCATTCTATGAATATTCATCCTGGTTAAATATTTAAATAAATATATTAGATGTGTCGGGGCGATTTTGGATTTCCTACACAGACAATTGGCATGGGTTTTGTAAAAATTTGTTTTAAAAATAGCAATGCAAACAACAAATAATGATGACTGACTTTTCGGCATATCATGTGGCCATAGGATTTTTATCTGCCAAGGAATCCGAATAAAGGGTTGCAACGACAAGACAGCTATTAAAAAAGGGTAAGTGTCTTTGAAGTTCGCTTTTTGTGCAATCTATTTTCCGGCCTTCCAACACTCCTGTTAAAAGCGTGATACTAATTACAAATAACAGGATTTCTGAAAAAAACAAAAAGCTATAAAAATGTATTGGTACACTACTTTAAAATAAGAAACTTTTTAATAAAACAATTGCTTTATTTGTGTGCCGAAATAAATTTAAACGAATAATCTACATTAGGAACCGGGGACGATACTAGAGGGCGCTTGCGATCAATATTTAGATTTTCTCAAAATGTCAACCTCATTACCCCTAGTACTTTCGACCCTTTCGTATGTAAAAAAGCCGACATTAATACATCCGAACCTATTCATGGTTTCAAGGTCAACTGTCTATATTTAGAGTATATGACATTGGGCATTTGTACAATATATTTTTCGGAAAAAACATCATTTTCCAAAAAAAATGCAGCAAAACTAAAGAAAGGGTATACGCTGACATAAAATTACTTTTAAAATACTTTGGAGATCATTTTACAAAAAGATCGCTACAATTTGTGAGAATACTTGTGAAAAACCATCGAATAATGTCTTTTAATAGGCTACCCATGCTAGCAAGAACAGTAACTCTTCCCGGCATGAGGGTACGTAAGAAATGAAAACATTGGCAACAGTGCGGCATAATTTGAGTTCAGAAACACACAGAAACTTCCTTTCATTACAAATCGAACATTTATACCTAGGATGCACTCTGATTTCACAATTTAATACTATTTGATGAACTGTATAATACTGCTCAGAATCGGTCAGAATTATTAAGAATATATTTTTTTTTAAAAAGTGACGTCCAAAATTTAATGTTGCATGGACAATTTACCCCATAGAAATGCAGATTTACTGTAATAATAAATTAGTAAAAAAAAAAAAAAACCTGTGCAATATAAAAAAGTGAATGAGGAATTTGACAGGAAATTTGCCCATATAACTAACATCCTTTCTAAAATTAGGGAAGTAATCAATGTAAGGTATTTTTTCTGTTTAGTTTCTTGTCATTAATTTTAACGATATAAAAATTTACCAAATCTATCTTATTATAATTAAATTCTAAAGTGACAATTGTTGTTTGCTAAATTGTACTTTCAGATCAACATATGTATGTAAAAGAACATTGTAATGATTATGCACTATTAGTTTTAAGAGTAAGATAAAATATCAACTTGAGTATGACTCTTCATTTTGTCATTTCTTGCAAAAAAGATCGTGCGGGAGAGCTAAAAAAAAGGCACAAAAAGGATAAAGTACACTAAACAATGAAAAAGTTTAATTTATCATTAAAGCTGAATGTTCACAAAACATTTGTATATTACCATATGTAAAAAAAAAATCAACTTTTCTGCTTAAAATAATCATAAGGTCAAGCTCTTGTAAAAAGGTGTCACAAAACCAATACTAAAATTGGGGACGGTGTATTTGCTGGAACGCATGTTGTGAATTTATTTTAAAAGATATCATAAACGAGTTAAATTTTTTAATTCTGCACAAGCAAATTATGCATAAAACATTAAATTTTAAGAGCAACATATAATTTCAATATGTGTATGACTCAGGAATAAAGTATTTCATACCAACATGGGGGGGGGGGCACTTAATAAAAAGGCACAGAAAGGCTTCAGAAGTAACTGAAACATAGAATAAGTCTATTTATCTATTTATTCTTATAGTTGAATGTTCACTCAACATTTCTATATAACCATATGTAAGAAATATGCAGATTTCAGCTTGAAATAATACGACGTCAAGGTTTTGCAAATAGTGACCCAGACCAATAGTAAAACTGGTGGACGGTGCGTGTGTTTGAATGCTTGCTGTGAATTTATCTGAAAATATATCATAAAGATTAGCTCAGTTTTGAATTTAGCATGCCTGAATTATGCAGAAAGCATATTTGTTTATTCTAAAATTCTGAAAAAAGATCCAATATTGCTATTTACAGAAATATATCAGAAATAGTTTATATGTTATTCCTCTTTTCCGATCGCATATGTTATGACCAGCGATACCATACTATGTAGAATTCCGGGCTACTGTCTGATGAAGAAAGTGCAGCTCTCAATTCAGAGAGTTTCAAAAGCAGAACTCCTTTCTCGATGAATGTTACAGTCAAAAATGTCCCTCTCATCATGAAATATGCAACAATATTTCCATTTGCATGGACCATCCTCTTCTAGTATCTAGGGTCAACTATGTCAATCAACCTTTATCTTATCTAATATTATATCCCGGATGAATAATTATTATCGCAATCAATATTATTGTAACTGTTATTATTATTTATATCTTAAGCAGCCTCAGTGAAAGGCGTAAATGTTTTAAAACAACGGTCGCTGTTCACAACTAATCAATGTAATAGAAATCAGTTTGTGGTTACGTTCTGTTTTGAACTGCAAAACCATCCAGGATCACAGGGGCTCGTATCGTTGCTTACAATTTAATTTTCATACATGTACTACATAATAACTACAAGGGTGGACACTTCTCTCCTTTCTTGCGCGACCTAATTAAGGATAAACGCTGATATTTCAAGCTAAGCTTTGCGTAGCTTAATAAATTTGGTACACATATTTAGATCAGTCATTCGACTGTGTATCCATATCCAAAGTTTTACTTAACATGATAAGTTTAAGGAATTCCAGACCATTTTTCCACGCTACCGCTCCACACGGCCCTGATCGCACTCGCTTAATATGCAAGTAAAACCCGTTGAATGGAACACTTTTCTCTCATTGGTTAAAAGAAAATGACGTCCCGCATTTATTTATAACTTATTTTCAGTTGACCAATGAGAAGGCTGCATTCCATTCAGCGCGTTGTTCTTGCATATTAAGCGGGCGGGATAATGGACATGTTGAGGAGTAGCGTGGGAAAATGGTCTGGCATTCCTTAAAGGTATGATAGTAAGCCAAACTTCGGATACGCACACAAAGTCGAATGCCCGAGCTAAACATAGGTACTAAATTTATTAAGCTGCGCGAAATGTAGCTTAGAATATCAGCGTTTATTCTTAAATAGATCACGTGAGAACGGGGAGAAGTGTCCTCCTAAGTAGTTATTGTATAGTGTTACGTATATGTAATTAAATTGCTTGTGTGTTAGTTCTAAAATTCTTTTTTATTTTATTTTTGTTTCATTACATTTTATTGTAATGATTGTTCTCACAGGATTTGATATTTTCTTTTAGTAATGTTGTTTATCTAAGACTTAAAATGTGTTACATGAGCAATATTTTTAGTTCACATTTGGTCCGCGGTAGTGTAAGCGCTACGCGAAAACAATTGGCTGTTGTCAAGGTCATTTAGTCTAGTCTGAATAAACAATGTTTTATTTTTAAATTTATTTCAGAGTGAGAGTGGATAGGGGTTCTTGCTACGTGACAAATAACATTTTTCTTATTGCGTTGTTCAAGTTTGAAGAGAGCACGTAATCTATCTCGCGAGAACGGGATGATAATTTGTCGGATATAATAACCCATCCTGAGCGCTCGTCAGTCAGTTGTATTTCTGAAACCTTGAAGGCTGGATAGGCTTTTATTGGTGAAGCCAGATTGTTTTTGAAGTTTATTTGTTTTTTGGAATTTAATAATTTATTCTCTAGGAAACCAAACGATTGTATTGTTTTATAAATTCTGGGAGAAAGAAATTCAGTGGAAATTTATTCTGAAATTATTCGGAAACATAAACTGTGATTCAATTGAGGAATTGTTGCTATTTGTACAAGGACCACATCTGACGTCATCGCCTTCCATATTGGAATGTCGTCGTGATTCGAACCTGGATTCTAATAGAACTATTTAGTGATAGGACTTGTATTTTTCATTCTTAGGATTAAATTTTGGATTATATTCACAAACCGTTAGTCCTATTTCCAATTTTCACATTGTTTTCTAGAAAAATAAATTATTTTGTTAAAATATACAAAGCTTGTTGACTGCACTCTTTTCTCTTGTTATTATTGTACGAGCCTCCACGTAACTAGAGAAAATTGGGTTGCTCGTCCTTGGGATATTTGAATTTTGGTAGAGATATTTGAGAATTTTTTTTGAAATTTAAATTCCCCTAGCTTTAAATCCCAAGTACTATTTTACATTTTGTTTGAAATCTGTAGTGAAAACAACAGGCTTTCATTCACAATGACATCAAAAGTGGAAACTTTTCCTTCTAGTCCAACTCAGGAGCAGTTGAATAGTCTGAAAAAAGATGAGTTGCTTGAACTTGCCAGAAAGTACGATCTTTCTGAAGCAAAATCTTCCTTAACGAAACAAGAAATTAAAAAACATATTGATTCAATATTTGGTAGAGAAGAATGTTTTTGATAAAAGCATTTTGGCTTCGGTCAGTAAGTTGGTATCAGACTCTGACATAAAAGTAATGGAATTAAAAATGAAATACAAAATGGAATTAGAGTTAAGGAAGCTTGAGCTTCAGAAAGAGGAAAGAGAGAAAGATAAACAACTGCTTTTTGAAAAAGGGATGAAAGATAAACAATTACAATTTGAGAAAGAGGAGAGAGAGAGATAGAGACAGATCCAATTACAAAGAGAGAAGGATGAAAGGGAATTTCAAATTAGAATGAAGGAATTTGAGCTGGCAAGTGAAAAGCACATTTCCACTTCACATACAAATTCAAGTTTTGACGTTACAAAAAATATTAGGTTAGTTCCCCCTTTTAGCGAAAAGGAAGTAGACAATTATTTTATTATTTTGAAAAAGTTGCTGAAAATTTGAAATGGCCAAGGGAGCATTGGACTCAATTATTGCAATGTGTACTTTTTGGCAATGCCCGAAATATCTATGCATCCCTGTCAGTACAACAGAGTTCTGACTATGATTTGATTAAGGAGTGCATCTTAAGGGGTTATGCGTTAGTCCCGGAGGCTTATCGGCAAAAATTCAGAAACCATAAAACAAGAACCTGGACAAACTTATATTGAATTTGCTAGAGACAAAGAAGAGTTATTTAAGGGATGGTGCTTAGACAAGAAAGCTGAACATGATTATGAAAGTCTTGAAGAACTTGTGTTTCTTGAAGAGTTCAAAATTGTGTTCCTAATGAGATTAAGAATCACCTTGAAGAGCATAAGAGTGAAACCTTGGTAAATGCTGCTCTTGCTGCCGAAGAGTATTCCTTACCTCATAAAGTTCCTGTTGTAGGCAAATTATTCACTCAGCAGTCTACTGGTAGAAAGGTATTCCAGCCGAATACAACTCATCCTAAAACTCAGTCTGGTACAACTTCTAAAAATCAAGCTTCTGATAAACTTGATTCAAAATCCTTGTCTCTGCCTACGTGTACCTATTGCAAGAAAAAAGGACACGTCATTTCTGATTGCTTCAAATTGAAATATATGCATCAGAATCAAGATAGACCTATCCCAAATGCTCTTATTTCTAAGAGGTCAAGGTCATGGTCATGTATTGAAAGCAATACATTTGTTCGGTCTAATAAACCCCAGTCTGATTTTATTATGGAGAATTATGAACCATTCATGTCGAAGGGTTCTATATCACTCTTGGGTGATTCGGCCAATCCTATCCCTATTAAAATTTTAAGGGATACAGGATCTTCTCAGAGTCTTTTATTATCAGGTACTTTGCCTTTTTCTGAGAAGTTCTGTTCTAATGAGAGTGTTCTCATTCAGGGAGTAGAGTGCGGTTTTGTTAATGTTCCTCTCCATTCTGTAAATTTGTCATCAGACTTAGTTTTAGGACCTGTGACAGTCGGTATAGCGTATAATTTACCCGCTGAGGGTATTCATTTGTTGCTAGGCAACGACCTAGCTGGAGACAAGGTTGTGGTTAATCCACATGTAACTTACAAGCCTTCTTTGGATCAGAAAGTTGATCCTGTTGAAAAAGAATACCCTGAGTTATACCCAGCTTGTGCAGTTACCAGAGCTATGTCAAAGAAAGCTCTTGAGAATGATGCTGATAAGGAAAATATTCCTTTAGCTGACACATGTATTGGTCAGGCTTTTGATGAGGTCACTTTGACTTCTAATTTGGATCAATCAAAAGGTATTGATCACAGTGATCCTCTTTTAAATACTCATTCTCTTTTATCTAATCAGGGTGATAAACGACAATCACTTGTCGTCGAACAGGAAAAAGATCCTGAGATCTCCTGTTTTTTTTTCTTCAGAAGGCCATTAGTGAAACTGAAGCCACTGAAGTACCTGTCTGTTATTTAATTAAAAATGGAATTCTTATGAGAAAATGGAGACCTCCGGAGGTACCTGCTAACGACGAGTGGTCAGTGAGCTATCAGACTGTAGTTCCAAAATCTTACAGACAGGAAATACTTATTGTGGCCCATGAAACACCTCTGGCTGGTCATTTAGGGATAAGTAAAACTTATCACAAGATCTTGACTCACTTCTATTGGCCAAAAATCAAAAGTGATGTTTGTAAATTTTGTAGATCCTGTGATACTTGTCAAATGGTAGGAAAACCCAATCAGAAGATACCTAAGGCTCATCTGCAACCTATTCCTGCATTTGACGAACCATTTAGCAGAATTATGGTAGATTGTGTTGGTCCCTTACCTAACACCAGGTCAGGCAACCAATATTTGTTGACCGTTATGTGTGCGTCAACAAGGTTCCCAGAGGCGATTCCTCTGGGGAATACTGTAGTAAAAGCTTTGATAACACTTTTTACTCAATTTGGCCTTCCCAAATTTGTTGAATTAGTACAAAGGTCAAATTTTCTGTCTGGAATTTTCCAGCTTGCTATGCTTGAATTTGGCACTCAGCAATCTGAAGTCAAAATTGAAACCATGGTTTCACAAAACTTTACTTGAGAGAACATTTGAGTCATGTAGTAGAGTTCATTCTCTCTTGCTCATTCTTCAAAAGTTTCTTCAAATTAGATTTTACGGCCCTGACAATGTAAAGAAGAAAATGAATGAGTTAAATTATTATAATGGTATTCTGGTCTAATTAAATTAATGGAGTACTAGTATATTGAAAGAGATATCCAAGTAAATTACGCAATTAATTTAGTTGTACCTGTCCCACCAACCGAGGGTTTAAGTGAAGAAATTCAATTGGACATTGTTGATCTTGGAGCAACAAATCTTCGGAATTCGGAAATTATGAAAAATCTAGACCAGAAACTTTTACATTTGCAACAACAAGAAGGAAATTAACTGAAACAGTTATTATTCGAATATGAGCACTTGTTTCCGGATATTTCTACGAGGACAAACAAACATTGTCATGACGTTGAAATTGTAGATTCACAACCTGTGGAACAACAGCCATACAGGATGAGCCCTCTCAAACAGGAATACTTGAAAAAGGAAATTCAGTATTTGCTGGAGAACGATTTCATAGAGCCCAGTAAAAGCGATTGGAGTTCACCATGTATACTTGTTCGGAAACCTGATAAAACTTTCCGTATGTGCACTGATTATAGGAAGGTGAACAATGTGACAAAACAGATTCATTTCCATTACCAAGAATCAATGACTGTATTGATAAAATTGGAAATGCCAAGTACGTCACAAAATTTGACCTTCTGAAAGGATTTTAGCAAATTCCACTAACGGAAAGAGCAAAAGCAATTTCGGCTTTTGTGACTCCAGATGGACTGTATCAAGATAAAGTAATGCCGTTCGGGATGAAGGGTTCCCTAAGTACGTTTCAATGGTTGATGAGTATGATTACCTCTGGTCTAGATAATTGTGATGCTTCTTTTGATAATGTCATCATCTACAACGACACCTGGAAAGGACATCTAGCCACGATTCTGAATGCTTTGAAAGACTCACTGATGCTAATTTGACAATCAATTTATCTAAAAGTGAGTTCTGCCCTGCTTGTGTAACTTTTCTAGGACATATTGTAGGATATGGTCAAGTTAAACCTACAGATGCTAAGGTTAAGGCTATCTCTGATTTCCCTGTGCCTGTCAGTAAATAGCAACTGATGCGATTTTTGGGTATGGCCGAATACTATCGAAAGTTTTGTTCCAATTTTTCTAATATTGCTGAACCCCTGACAAATTTGTTAAGTAAGAAAAACAAGTTTCTTTGGACTGGAAAATGTCAGGAAGCTTTTGATAGATTAAAAACCATACTCAAAAGTGCGCCGGTTCAAACAGCTCCAAATTTCAATCAATCTTTTAAATTGTCTGTGGATGCAAGTGATGTTGGGGTTGGAGCAGTATTGTTTGAAGAAGACAGAAATGGTATTGATCACCCAGTGTGCTATTTCTCTAAGAAATTAAATAAGCACCAAAGAAATTACTCAGAGGGAATGTTTGGATTTAATATTGGCATTACAGTATTTTGAAGTTTACATTAGCTCAGCTCCTTCTCCGTTTGTTGTGTATAGTGATCACAACCCTCTTATTTTCATCGACAAGATGAAAAATAAAAATCAAAGATTATTAAGGTTGAGTTTGTTTTTGCAAGAGTATAATCTCAACATCAGGAACATCAAAGGAAAAGACAATTTGATTGCAGATGCACTTTCCCGTGAATAGAAATATTTTTTCATATACGCTTTATATAATTCATAAGAATTTTCTTATGTAATTTTGTTTGCCTCATGTATAATTTGCGTATGGTAAAAAGAAAGCTTTATTATATAACTCTTTCTTTTTCTTTATGGGGGAAGTGTTACGTATATGTAATTAAATTGCTTGTGTGTTAGTTTTAAAATTCTTTTTTATTTTATTTTTGTTTCATTACATTTTATTGTAATGATTGTTCTCACAGGATTTGATATTTTCTTTTAGTAATGTTGTTTATCTAAGACGTAAAACGTGTTACATGTGCAATATTTGTAGTTCACCTTGGTCCGCGGTAGTGTAAGCGCTACGCGAAAACAATTGGCTGTTGCCAAGGTCATTTAGTCTAGTCTGAATAAACAATGTTTTATTTTTAAATTTATTTCAGAGTGAGAGTGGATAGGGGTTCTTGCTACGTGACAAATAACATTTTTCTTATTGCGTTGTTCAAGTTTGAAGAGAGCACGTAATCTATCTCGCGAGAACGGGATGATAATTTGTCGGATATAATAACCCATCCTGAGCGCTCGTCAGTCAGTTGTATTTCTGAAACCTTGAAGGCTGGATAGGCTTTTATTGGTGAAGCCAGATTGTTTTTGAAGTTTATTTGTTTTTTGGAATTTAATAATTTATTCTCTAGAAAACCAAACGATTGTATTGTTTTATAAATTCTGGGAGAAAGAAATTCAGTGGAAATTTATTCTGAAATTATTCGGAAACATAAACTGTGATTCAATTGAGGAATTGTTGCTATTTGTACAAGGACCACATCTGACGTCATCGCCTTCCATATTGGAATGTCGTCGAGATTCGAACCTGGATTCTAATAGAACTATTTAGTGATAGGACTTATATTTTTCATTCTTAGGATTAAATTTTGGATTATATTCACAAACCATAAGTCCTATTTCCAAATTTTTACATTGTTTTCTAGGAAAATAAATTATTTTGTTAAAATATACAAAGCTTGTTGTCTTCACTCTTTTCTCTTGTTATTATTGTACGAGTCTACACGTAACAATAGTACATGTATGACAGGTAAATTGTAAGCAACGATACGAGCCCCTGTGTCCAGGATTAGGGCTTGATACTGGTACGTGGCAAGACATTTCGTCATATGAGAGAGAGAGATTTTGATTATAATGAATACATTTATTGCCGGCCAATAGAGAATTAGTCTGCTAGAATGTTTTAACGCTAAAGAACAACATAATAATTTCAGATGACAGGATATGAATGCTACCACTGAGTCAAATAGTCCCTTGAAAAATCATGACGTATCTTCAAAATGTTATCAAGTTATGGCCATTACGCAGCTGTGACAGGTTGACCCATCCAATACATCGATAGAAACGCTCAAATTTACCACTTCTGCGAAATTCAATCACAATGTTGACCTATTCTTGACCTATCCAACACATCGATAGAAAAGCTCAAATTTTACACCAGTAACAATTTTGACCTATTTTTTGTATCATGTTTCTGTCGGAATATTATCGATTATTATTGCACGCAGCCAAAGAACAGTGACCGATTCTAGGATTGGTCTAGTAAAATATATGTATGTGTTATTCAAACATTTTATACAGAGTAGTGAATTTCATTAAAGCAACATTCCTCATATGTAAGAAAATCCTCACATGTAAGTAAATCTTTTTATAAGGTTATTTACATTTGAGTCCATTATCTGTACGAGCTAACTGTAATACCAAAGTGTTCATGTTAGTTAAGCAAGTTGAGTTGCTCAGGCCACGTCTGGTTTTGGCTTGTTTTACATCCAGCCAAACTTTTAAAACATACCAGCTGGCAAGGTTAAAAAAAGTCCCTGACACAAAACAAAATGCAAATCTTTTAAAAATATTTAACATTTAATTGTGCTTTTTCTCTTAAAAATAAACCAGTTTTAAATATTTGGCTTTTAATGGCACATTGAAACAAAAGACAAAAATAAATCAGTGTTCCTGATACAAACACAAAGTGTTAATAACCTATTAAAATACTTTGGCATTAGGTCTCTCTGTTTATAAAAATAAAACGTGTTTTAATATCTGGCAGTTAATGGCACATAATGGTAGCAATCGAGTTCACGTTTTCAGCGACTTTACTCGTGTTCCTTTTTCTTGATAACACTCCATGAGGTTTTCATCTACGACCTTAGTCAAATTCTTGCATGAAGCAAGAAATAATACAGTCTTTCTGAATCAATATAACCCTCTTAAACTTGGACCTTCCTGTAAGGACACCTGACACAGTAGCATTGCATCGGGCGCTTGCGATGCACATGCATTCTAATAAATGAGAGAATGTCTGGCCCTCCTCCAATGGTAACGCATAATTGTGCAAGATATGGTCGGTTTCCTTTTGTAAATTGACGCAAAGGATCTCCCTGTTTCCAGCTATCTTCCCGATTTAACGTGTTAAGCGTAAAATATTACATATAACAATTGTGATAGAACCACCGCCTCCTTTTGACAAGCGTTTGATTGATTCCGATGTTTATTTTTTATGCTAAATTAGTAAACCGGCACGATACAAACATAAAAATTCCGGAAAATCATTAAGCTTACCTTGTGTGTTTTGTGGTAGATTTCAGTAAAACCTACACGCATGTGGGCGTAAAACAGAAATAGAACCGAAGTGGCCTAATCTTTAAAGTCTATTCGGTTTAGTCCCTGCACATAATATAATTACAACACACACACACACACACACACACACACACACACACACGCACGCACGCACACACATACATACACACACACACACGCACATATATATATATATATATATATATATATATATATATATATATATATATATATATATATATATATATATATATATATATATACAGAGAGAGAGAGAGAGAGTAAATCAAAAACCTATAGAAATTATTCTTAAGACTGTCTCAGAGACCTTCAGTTAATTTCAAATGTTAAGTTAACGCAGGGAATTCAGGATATAAGCCGGCGATTTTTATGATCGCTTATTGTTATGAAATAGCTTCAACCTGAATGTCTTCAGAGAGAGAGAGAGAGAGAGAGAGAGAGAGAGAGGGTAAATCAATAAGATATAGAAATTATTCTCAAGACTGTTTAAATCATATTTACACTGTCTCAGAGACCTTAAGTTAAAATTTAAAATGTTACATTAGCGCTGTGGATTCAGGATATAAGCCACTGATTTTATGATTCTGTCATTATTATCAAATGGCTTCAACTTGAATGTCAGAGAGAGAGAGAGAGAGAGAGAGAGAGAGAGAGAGAGAGAGACTTGACGTCGAGATATGCATTGCCTTATCATGAGAAATTACCTCGCATTATGCAAGGGCAGATCAGGTTTTATGTTCTTCGCAGGTGGCTGCATGAGATGCATGGTTAAATGGGATTCTTCATCTCACCAGATGAACAGGATACTTGATTAAAATATCAATTAAATCGAAATACAGTGCAAGAAATTTTGAAATGAAAATATTGAGAACTTTAAGATGAAGTCGTTTGTTTTTTCGATTTCTGTGTTACAAAATGATAAAAGAATATACACATTCCCGGCTTGAAATTGGACTATGTAAATGCGATTAACAGAGATCACAAATACGTTGTCTATGCTTATTTAGTTTATATAGTTTTAGAACTTTAAGAACCAAGGCTATTGGCGTCAAACGACGACAGCAACAACGAACTCTCCCGATCTCTCTCGTATGGCTTGAGGTCGATGTTTTCTCTACTTCCAAGGACCTCAAGAAAATAATCGCTCTCAAATGAAGGGTTCTTAAATGTACAAATACCACAAATAACTTTCCTCATATCACCTAATGACAACATATTCACGACTCATTTCACACTTGCATAGTTTTCATGCTTAGCATTTGTATGGCCCATCAGTAAGCCTCTCCAATCCGTATTTATATAGTTAATACAACAAACTACAAAAAATAAACGAACGACCAATCTATAAACACAGGCGCAAATACAAATAGCATATACTCTTGGAGATAATTTTACAAGTTTAATGATTGCTATGTAAAACTCTGATATATTTATCATTAGATAATTCACGTGGCTGAAAGGTCATAAAAACAAAAAAATGTATTCATATTGGACAGAGGTAGGCATCTTCATCTGACTGAAAACGAATTTCCTCCAGGTTCTGCGAAGGTTCACTTTGTGTTATAGGACACGGCCTTGATCCCAAACTAGGGCTTCCTGAAGCACCAGTTTGGTCGATAACTGTTCGGAGACCTCCGTTGCTATCTGCTCCTATTGTCCAGTAGTTAATATTTGGATCAAAATTGATAGGCAGCATATCAAACTCGTTGCAAATTCCAATCTCTTTACCTGGTGGACCATGCTCCGAAGCGGCGCTGATGCTGTTATTTAGACTGCAATGCGAATAACAAATATGATATTGTAAAATGTGCTTAAAAGAAACAAACCCACCCACGCACCCCAAAAACTCCCACCATATATCGGGAGAATTTCGTAAAAGAAAATTTAAAGCATACTTATATTTTTTAATAAGTTCACACCATACCCATTCTTATATTATAGAGACAAATAAATTGTAAATGTTAGTTTAAGATTTACTCTGCCACAATGAAGTTAACATTTAATTTCTTTTCTCTTTCTTTGTGTTCGAGTTTTCAACAACGTGTTCATTTCTAAGCATGTATAAGCGATGATAACAGAGAAGAATATGGAATAGATTCATTTAGGAATTTGAGCATAAGAAAAGAAACATTCATTAAAACATCCAAATAGAGACGAGTGATCATTTTCTATGTTAGGTTCTAATTAGCTATAAATATAAGACCAGTTCAGTTAAATATTGACATCAATATTATATATATATATATATATATATATATATATATATATATATATATATATATATATATATATATATATATATATATATATATATATATATATATATATATATATATATATAGTTACGTATTGGGCGCTTAACCTATGTAACAAGACAAGGTCAAACTAAATAGGAATTCAAATATGCAAAGCATAAATTTATTTCGTTATAATTTAAAATCAAACAAAGTGAAACAAACTAAAAATAACTTACAGTATTGTGTGAATTCCTTGCTTAATTTCCTAAATGTACAATCAGTTTCACATTATTCCAGAAACGATTCAAAGGTATTCCGAATGAAGGTTCTAATATGATTATGTGCTAGCACCAATGAAGAAAAGACTGTTCTAATAACACAAAAATTTTACTTCAAGGTAATCGAGTGAAAGCTGAATGTCGCTAAAGTCCTTGAAAGTTTCACGTAATCCAACGAAATTAGTTAAATATGCAAGATCTTTAATAATTTGACAACAGTGTAGCAAGGTAACGTCTGTTTAGAGTAACAGGTTGTTCCTGTCAGAAATTTCAACGAAATAATTATAAATATATCATATTTCCTCTCACGACTCTTACATAACTGGAATATAACTGAAGAATGATAACTCATTGCTTTAATTGTCTTATATAGTCACCTAATCCGTATCAAATAACAAATCTGAATCATTAGAAAAGATTCCCGAACATTTAAATTATTTTCCCTTGGGAAATACCTTTGTCATCAGCAATAGGTTTTTAATTTTTAGCCAATAAAAAACTACGATATCTCTACATGACAAATGTAATCCTAAGATCTCGTTATGTTGGCATGACCTCTATTCAAATAATGCGTGCCGTACTTGACCGAAATATTTGCTGACATGAACCTGGCAGTCGACCTTGATGGAAATTCTACAACGTATTCTACATGTACACAACACACGAGAGAGAGAGAGAGAGAGAGAGAGAGAGAGAGAGAGAGAGAGAGAGAGAGAGAGAGAGAGACTTGTGTGTGCGTTTACGTGAGTATCACTAATGAGCAGGGTAGGAAGAAGTGCTTACCGTTTTCGTGACTTATATAAACAGACTCCACAGATCAAGCACGTGATAGCTACAGCTACACCTAACAGGATACTTGTCAGAATCAACACCGATATTGTATCTGCAACATCGATGCTTCGGAGATACAAAGTATGTGAGTCCTACTACATACAATATAAAAGGCAATGGACATCATGTTTACTTCCTTACGTTTTATTCAAAAGCATGCGAAACGCCACTATGTAATTAAAAGTTCCACAGTATTCACTGTTTCATATATGAACAGATTAGACAGGAACGTTTTTTATATCACTAACTTATTTTCCCGTCCAAGGACGGGAGCGATCAAGGAAATTTGAACATAAAAATAAAATAGTAAAATAAAATAAAAAAGATTGGGACAAGCGAGTTGAAAAGAAAGTTTGAAAGTAAAATAATAAAAAGTAATACTAAAATAGAAAGGATTGTGATGCCGCCGCGAGTTTCGAACTCTCGGCCTCTTGTTCGGCAGCCGGGACTAACAGAAACAAAGATATACATGGGTGTTTATACATTGTTGTTGTTTTGGGAGTTTTCTCCATTTTTTCAGCACAAGATAGGCTGTACATGGCGGTCAGTATAAATGGTGGAGGAAGAACCTGGGATATCCACGGAAGGACCCACCGACCCAAGAGAAGCTACTGGCAAGCTTTCTCACATACTATATTGGCCAAGCCTGAGACTCGAACCCACGCAGAGAGAGGTGAGATGGCCGTGATCCGTAACGGTGAGCGCTTTAGACCATTCGGCCACTTGGAGCCCCATGTTTATATATAAGAATAATACAGTTTTAGAAATACAGTAATATTAAACCAAAGGTCCAGTTGAATAACGTGACTATTGTTAAAGAGAATTTGTTCTCAAAACAATAAAGAAAATATTTATTTGAAAGCATGCGCCGCAAAAGAATTACCAGACTTTTGCATTTGCTTTGTGTTATTAAGAAGCTAGCGAAAAGTGGTCTTATTTATATTTCACAGAATAGAGAACTTGAATCATATGCACAGTGTTTATTGCTGTATTTATTAAAAATGAAAAAGGAGATATATTTAAGACTGGGACACAAAAGAATGGCACTTACATTAAACCCTTCTCGTAAAATGTATGAACTCATCAACGAGATATTGCTTTTTATGATAATAATGTCTACTATCAGAATCAAGGTTCAAAAGTATGCGTAAGTTCGTTGTACAAAATATTAATTTA
This sequence comes from Megalonaias nervosa, assembly GCA_016617855.1. Classification (NCBI taxonomy): domain Eukaryota; kingdom Metazoa; phylum Mollusca; class Bivalvia; order Unionida; family Unionidae; genus Megalonaias; species Megalonaias nervosa. Next base: position 7,920 of record JAECUM010019346.1, on the reverse strand, counting down.
CGTATGCGGTAAAAGCGAAGACGATCAACATTCAGTACGTGCAAGGAAAATTAACATGATATTAGGTCAAAGGCGAGAACTAGTGACAAACTCTATGCAATAAAAGCCACTAAAATAAAAAAAAATCAAAGTTTTAGTTATATAATATAAACTCTCATTCAGCAGTGAGAAATCATTTTGAATATACAAAATTTCGTTAGTGTAGATTAGGAATTTGTGTATCATAAAGGGAAATGTACAATCTTGTGCATTAGTGAATATTATTAAATTTTGCACAGTTAGCAATCACGGTAAGCAGAAAATACGAAGTTTTCCTCCATCGTTGTAAAAGTGGGCATAATGATAAATAGGGTTCTGTAGTCTCTATTCTGACGCAATAACAATGCGGTTATGATACAATACTTCTCATAAATAAGTGAGTGAGAGTATGATACATCCTATAAAATTCTTGCTGTTTTTATTGCTTACAGGAATATTATAGCGCTAGCCATTTACCAATAGTTTAAATTCACGAATTGATTTAGATTCTCTGAAATGAGCCGGGGCTTGATTCCAGGTAAGAACGACTGGATATAGAAAGGATTCTGGATATAATACGTTTTTCTGACAGTAATAATCGGTTCCAAGTCGTTATTTTGTAACTTATATGCCGGTTTATTTCTAGCAGAAACCAAGCTAGAAAGAAATTTTCAGAACCAGTCTATATGCAATTTTATAAACTAAAATTAACTCGTGTTTAAATATTCGTTCTTCCAATGATTCACAATCCCTTAACCCTCACATTGCTGCTTCTTGCGGCCCCATTGTTATTTTATTTTTGAGGGTATTCTTTCCTGGTACAATTGTTCGTACATCGTCTGCATACCCTAAAAGTGGTCTTATGTGTGTAAAATGTAAATGTTTCGGTATAATGGATTCAAAATTAATGTAACTTTGCAAGACATTCGGTGTTTTCGAAGCTTATCATTATATTGAAGCCTCTTCGTCGTCCATGATTTTATCATTGTTGCAGTTCTATTAGCGTTGAAACCAAGGAACTGTGTTTTGGATCAAGAGTCAACGGCTGAAAGATTATTATCGAGATTGGTTGGTGCTGTGTCGATATTATCGACATTTATATAACAACTAGTATTGCCTAGAAAATAAGGCTGTGCTAGTATCTATCTTATCTAAGATATCAATAATATTACCAAGAAACAGACACTGACCTAAGATACTTTCTAACGGATCTTAAATAGCAATATCTCGATATATTTAGTCTTAGTGCTAATTATATCTAATGAATATATGTGTAGCAATTAAAGATATACACATGCGTATATATAGATACCTGATACAGGAGACCTTTCGTCTTGAACCTTAGTATAATCTGTTCTTGTATTTCTGGAATCATTGTGGTCTACGGAAGAAACAAATGCTGCTTTTATTGGCACGGAAATGTGAAAAATGTGGGATTTTTCATTAACAATGAAGTGTATCTTTTTGTCACGAAAAAAGTAGAAGAATAAATCCAAGCATACAGAACTGCACTTCACCTGTATGAAATCATACGTGCGTCGGAACCCTATTATTGCGTTCTTCACTGTCGTAGGCGCTAGCAAATTGACTTACCCGCATTTACATCTATACTTCATACAGCCTTTACCGTTATGTTACAGAATCGACTATTGTATCAATATTGTATCACAAATGTTCAATGTTAATATTTGTTTGGTTCTCTTGTGAATCCTTTTGTCATTGGAGTGTTGGTTTTGGGAAATACTAGATAGCTACCTAACAATGTCATTTACATTTTATTGTATCATAACCTTTTGAAAATATGCCAAATTATACTATACATTTATATATCAAAGTAGAATCTTATGTATAACATTTTAGGCATAATGACCTTTGCGGAGTTTAACATTTAGGACTACATGTGTCAACTTCATGCTTATAGCACCATCCATTTTCTACATATGTCCATTTCTTGGGAAATACTCTCAGCCAGTTTAAAATGAAACTTTTCTGATCCTATATATATATATATATATATATATATATATATATATATATATATATATATATATATATATACTTGCTTCATTGACCGTGATAGAAATTTTGAAGTGACCCACTTGTTGATGTTCCCTAGATCTGACCTTGAGCCAGCATTTTTTGCTTTCCTGTAATCCAACCTTTTTTATTATTAAAGATGCATTACGTGTTGTGGTAACAAGATAATAATAATAATGATAATAATAATAATAATAATAATAATAATAATAATAATAATAATAATAATAATAATAACAATAATGATAAAGAAAATACTATTATTCAGAATAATGTAGCCGGATCCAGCAAATAAAATCGTGAGTGCAAAGTTTTCAATGCTTCCGCAGCTGCAACGACCGGATGATCAGTCTCCTTGACAACGACGACTACGCTACGACGCCTACTACTGAAGCGTGTATATGTAAAGAAAGCTCATATCTGCTAGTGTAACATGTGATGGTATTGAGATCATATGAATTCTTCTTAACGAAAGTATTCCTGCCCATAAATTTATAAGAGGGAACAAAACAAAAATCTGGAATGTAAGCGGTAGAAAATAAGATAAATATAATTGTACATTAATATTTTATTATACAAAAAGATGCTTCGTTTAATGTACAATATTATCTTTATTATCATAATAACGATGGTGTTTACTATTATTGTTATTATTATTATTATTATTATTATTATCATTATTATTAGGAAGCAGATAAGCAGGTGGACATACACATCAGCTTCGTCTGTCCGTCGGTAGGATCAAATTTGATATGTACTTGATATTTAGTAGACGTTTTCATTGATTATTCTTGTAACGTTTATATTACTTTTGCGCTCATCTCTACAAAGTGAAGGAGAGCTATTGTTTTACACACGAGACGTCTACGTATATAAAATTTTATTTATATAGTGTTATGTCTACTTATTTTATATTGTGTGCTTACATTTTGTCCGTGATTGAGGGTTGTGAAAATGGAGTTTTACCTACGTTACTTGTGTCATGTTTTTTTAGATGTTTATCAAAATTTCGGTTCAACGCTTAACCTTGTTTATAGACTTAAAATATTCTGTGAGCAAACCTGAAGACAATTTGATGAATTTTCCATTGGGATTGACTCAAATCTAATGAGTTGCAGAACAGTCTGTTACATTATAGGTCAAGTTAGTATTTGCGTATATAGCGATTTTGGTAAACACAATTCCTTCGTGTTTTATATCAGTCTTTGGGAATCTTTCATAGAACTTATAGTTGTCTTTAGATAAAGTTTGAGAGGAATTGTTGCTTTAAGTTATTCACTTGAAGGAAAGGTTCTCATTACATTTTTGGATCAAAAAGCTACCTTGGAAAATAGAGAACTCTTTCAAAAAGACATTATGGAATATATCTTTGTGGTAAAGCAAGACATTCAAGACATTAAGTACATCAGAACATTCAAATCCCTGGTATATCCGGACATTCAAGACGATTTGAATTAATTCGGACTATGCTATACTTTTGGAACCCTGACAGAACAATTAGGTTTATTTAGGATTCAGTGCACAATACTGTAAGTGTCTTTTGAGTCTTTACTTTTGTATTATATGAAAGTAAATTGTGTATTGAGTTTTATTTACAATGTTGTTTTTTTTTTTCACGTCTTTACTCTTACTTAATTTAAATCCTTAGAGTCATAAGAGAATACAGTGGCTCGTTCAGAATCTAAATTTCTTTAGAACATTTCAATGATATTAAAATTGTCTTTGAAATTTAAATTAGTAGTGTCTCTGGTAAGCATTGAAGAAAGCTGAAGTCAAACCAACTGTATTTACAATTCAAATCCAGCCCAGATGGTTTAGCCTATTCAAAACGACCAGTTACTTGGAATTGCCAGACATTATGATAGTTCACAAGTAAAAGCATATTTATCAAAGCAAGACTGACAAAACTGCAGTCTAAACATAGGAGAAAATGTATTTATTAATACCAATTCATGAATGAGTTAGAAAGATTCAATACGATATCTATGCCACGGAAACGAACGTTATATTTTTCACTTAATGATTCAAACAAATGAGATCATGACTAGCAATGCAATAAATGCCACGGAGCATTGTAATCTTTAAATACAATGGACTCTACATGACTAAGTTATAAGGATAGATAACTTCACACAACGTCCAATTGTTTTGGAGTCTAGGAATGTCTTAGTCACATTGCACTCTTGACCTTGGATAGTATGATAGTACACGAGGACAAGCTTGTGATGCAAGGATTAAACTTTTTGATTGAAAACTTCAGCATTGGACAGATTATGGATAGAAAGGTGGAATTATTATGATACCAGATATATATTCTGAACCACGTCAGGAATGCTACATGAACAAAGATGGTAAATTAATATGATGCTGAATACAAACGATCAATGTCAAGAACATCCATTGAAAATCTTGATGGTAATAAATCTGTATGGATCGCTCATGGGTAACGAACCCAAATTCGATAGACAGCTAATGAATATATTAATTGGCGATGGAGACTGTACATAGCAGAAACGAAGGATAATGCATGACCACTGATTTCAAGGATTATTTGTTAGGTCCAAACAAATAATTCGAGAAGACTGCTGAATATGAAACCAGCTTAATCAAAACTTTTATTGGTTCTGAAACAATAATAAACAATAATAAAAGAAACATGTTAATCTGTTCCAGAAACACTACACTTTATATACATTTTTGACTATAAATGAAAAATTATGGAGTGATGTTTTCCTTGATTAATGACCATGGTTACAACTATGCTGAATACAATTTTAAGGCTTTTTCATATCGACGAGTGGGCCTCTAAACAGACGATAAACCTCAGGAAAAGAACAAGAGTTAAAATATGCGCAGCTAAAAATTCATTGGTAATACATCAAAATGATTAACATTGGCACGAAGGACAGTTATTGACAATGTCTTAGTGCTAATTTGAACAACAAAGCAATCAAATTAACCAAAGTAATATACACTGAGAGTACAGTGTTGGAGTTAAGCAAATGGTTAATGTACATTCTGGCACAAGAAAATGAAAAACAAATAGGGCGGGCGAGAAAAGTAGAATAATGACTGATATCACCTATGGTGAGATAGACAACTTTTACATTACATGAAAAATAACATAAGATTGTATGAAGCTAGTGACTATAAAGAGGGGAAAATACTTATTTGGACACAAAGGGATAATAACGTCATTGGACGTTTCAAAGTTGAAAAGCATTCCAATTATAAAGTTGAGAGGGTGGAATTCATAACTGTATTGATGCAAAACTGCAGGCAAAATCTGCAGGGAGATCAAATATTACCAAAAGAATTTAAAATTTATAGTTGCTTATTCAAGCACAAGGATGATTAATTAAGAGTTTAATGTTGTTTTTTCTGAGTGTATCGAGGTGTAAATTGTCAGTTGCCTCATCACACAGGAAACAACGCCATAAAGACGTTATGTAAGCTGAGTGAGTCGGCAACTGTCAGTTTATACCACGATAAACTCATCAAAAAAGCAATGTTAAACTCATATAACTGCGATTGTTTAAAATTTTATATTTTATTGTTATTTTATTTTTTAAAGATATTTCCTATCAGTTTTAGAATCTAATTTAAGAGTATGAATTCTTGTTGAGGGCGTCTGCTACATAGCTATTTATAGAATAGGAGATTCTCTATCTGCAACGTAACAGCTATGTCAATATAAAAAAAAATAATTCTACCAGTGGTAGGGGATCTCTGGTTTTGAACATTCCTCAGCATAGTCTCAATCTTGTATCTAAATTGGTATATGTGATTTGAGAAGTTCAATATTCAAAAGTAAAGGATGTGCTGATGTTTTTGACACACAAATGTCTCTTGGATTTGAAGCTCCATTAACTTCATTGTGACTTGGCCGAGTCGTCATTGTCCAGACACATGAGTAACCAATTTTCGTTTCTTTAAATCTATGTCCTTGCTGATTAAAATTTTAGGCTACCTACAGGGGCTACTTGCAAGCAAAATTAAGACTATCGGTAAATGGTTACAGTGATGGGGGCCCAATAGTCAAACAGTGCAAGACATCGGCACTGACAGTTAAGATGGGGATGTAGCGGATCTCAAACCCACCTTGCCATCGTAACTATTAAGGTTGGCGTCTTACATTGTAGAACTGTGAATTCAATTGTTATAATGTTTGTCTTTCAACCCCCTCCTCGCAATCCATATATCCGTTTGCCTATAGTTTTAAATTCATTTGTAACGAGCCGCACTGAAAGTTCTGTATCCCCAATGTTCTTCTTGGCAGATTTTCACAGCTTTTCTTTTTCAAATCTAGTCAGAGAATGAATTGCTTATATTCAGACAAACAGCAAAGATGTGTTATTTGATTCTGTCAAATCAGTTTATTCAATTTTCTAAATAAAACATAAACCCACCGTTTCCATTTTGTTTTAAAGGCATGCAGTGTGTATGCCTTCCAGTTCAGTGGTTACATTAGTTACTTTGCATTTGATCATATTTATTGACGTTAGCATAAAGTAGTTCTGCGAACAGTTTTTACAGAAATAAACGCAACTTGGTCTGATTACATTGTTATGTTCTGACCAATGGAAATCTTCCCTACATTTATCAACGGATGCAACTGCAATTATAAGGAATGAATCTATGAAGACTTGTCAGGAATTTTAGACTCAGGCAACATATTTTTCATTTCGTCTGGAAATAAATACGAAACCTCAAAACAGTTTAAACACTTATATTTATCAATTCATTTAACGCAATTGCACAGATGTTGTTATCCACTTTTACAGAAATTCATATTATGTTCTACTCTGTATCTTTTCAGATTTATCACTATTAAACTTTAGAGTAGAGTTAAACAATGTTTAATAGCGTTTAATAACATGTAATAGATTCTTTTAGCACAGTAATATTTCATGTCGTTAATATATTTGATGTGTAAGCCTGGTTAAAAAGAGGTAATAAATTTTCGCATTAAGTTAAACGCATACAAAGAGTAAGGTGCTGTACTTGTTTGTTTTCTACCTCTTAAGTTTATTGCTAAAAGAAAGTTTTTTTGAAGGCACAAAATCACATTAGGCGTAAGGTCTGTTATTTTAAAACTAGATCCTCTAACTTTTGAACTACATCCGACTACCTTTGTACCGGAGTCATCTAATGTGCTACTCTAGTCAGTGTTATACCCAACATTTACATTTTTAAAAAAAGTTTCAAAAAATGTGATTTTATTATGTTAGACATTATGGCGCTATATAACTTTTTCCATATTAACATGTACTCCTTTGCTGATTTCTAAATCTTCTTTTATCAGTTTTATTCTCTTGTATTTGTAACGTTCACTTTGCTTAGTGCATATACATTCGGCATCGTTGTATGGTTGTACCATTTATTTGTGCAGTTTAAGTTCAATTACTGCTAGATGTCAGATGAAAGTTCTAAAAGAAAAAAGGTCATAGAAGGCAGCGTGTTCTACAAGAAAACTGGTATCATGTGGAGTAATACCTCTGCCAATCTCATCCAATTTTGGTTAATATTTTGGCAAGCTTTTGTAATCTTTTCCAGAAACAAATACATAGCTGATTATATAAACATTGCCGCTATAGCCTTAGGTGTTGTTGCGCCGTAAAAGCCACAAACAAGAAACCAACCAACCAACCAGGACACTATTAATATATCTTCCTTGAATAAAATTTGAGAGAGCTTTAAATGATGTCTTAATTGCTTCAAAATGTATTTGATTTTTTCCCCATATTTTATCGACAGTCTCACAGTCCAGCTTTTAGTCTGTTATGTTATATCTACTTTTTAGCTGTCGTGATATATATATATATATATATATATATATATATATATATATATATATATATATAT
>JAECUM010019345.1:0-71794 GCA_016617855.1 Megalonaias nervosa | reverse complement strand
TGGAAACGTATTTTTGTACAAACCTGCTATGAAAGACCACCTGTCTTGAGAGACCTCTTTTTGTTGGCAGAAGGGGCGGTCTCTCATAACAGGTTTTATTGTAATAAAATCGATCCGTGCATTACGATTGTGGTTGTACATGACAGGTGGTCGCTCATAGCAGAGGTTGCTCATGACAGGTTCTACTGTATATATATATATATATATATATATATATATAGATATATATACACACACACATACACCTATAAAAGAAAACTGGACTAACGGTGCAAAAAAACCCGGCCAAACCAGCCCAAGTACTTTCAGAATCAACAGATTCCTTTTTCAAGGGCACAAAGCCACAAAAGACAATTACACAAATGAAACCAGAACAAGCCATAAAACTCCCCCCAAAATATTAAAAAGCAGGTTTTCATATGAAAACTGTATCTATGAGTACCAGCTGACCCATTATAGCAGTAAAAAGTTGACCCCTTACAGTATGTTTCTACAAACATGTGTGATAAAAATAACTTTAAATGAATATTGACAAAATTTATTTGTTTATCTTCATTATCAGCAGTGAGTGTATGTTATCAAAATCACTGTATAATGTATGCATCATACCTGCATGTAACAGCTAAGGCATTACAATTTTGAAAGCTGTATGCACACCACTGTACAACCTCAAGAGCAGCTGAGAAAATGATTTTAATAAGTAGATAATTAATGAAATAATCTCCTTGTTCAATTGCATAAGTCATCAAAAGGAACATGACTGGCATTTGAATATCCAAAATTAAGCACTTACATCATCAGATTGTGCTTTGTTAATATTGATGCCACAGGTTTCATAATGCTGATGGCAAATTGAGTGCAATTTTTGTGCATTCTCTCAATCTAAAAAATGAGTCATTAAATTTTAAGGGGATTGTTGTTTTAGGTTTAATGCCATTTCTCTGCACTGGATAGGCTATACATGGCAGCCAGCATAGCTGGTAGAGAAAAACTCCAGGAAAATCCTAAGAATATCTCTATAAAAACCACCGACCCCAGGGAAGCTAATGGCAAGCTTTCTCACATACCCACAACAACCGAGCCAAGATTTGAACCTATGGAGACGGAGAAGAGATGGCAATAATTGGTAAGGGTGAATGTTTTAGATCACATGTCCACCTGGGACACATGCGGGGATTTGTGCAGTTATACATTCAGGAAAAAAAATGCCACAAACTATAAACAGAATCCCATACATGCCAACCCCAAGAAAGGTATAAGCGTAATTATTGCTAATAAAAGTGGCAAACAAGCATAACCAGGGCATAAAAATGTGTAATCTATAACATGCCATAATTACAGTACACTGTATGAAAAATGTACTTTTATTTTTGCTACTAACCTGGTTCTGCAACTGGTCAAAATTCAATTCACAAATGGGCAAAATCCATATGGATTAGAACCAGAATATAAACACAAAACATAAGGACAAATTATTTGGCACTCACTATAACATCTAACTTTTGCTGAATGATCATCAAGTCATGAACTCTGCAACTAGCATGACGATCATGTGCTCAATTTGTCATACATTACATAACTCTCCTATTCTTCATTTAAAGTTTTTAAAGTGGTGTTGTTTTGTCCTTTTTTTTTTTTTTTATAACGGACATGTTTTGAAGTTTAAAAATATCCAGCTGTTCTAACATTTCCAGTCATTTTTTAACTGATTTTTAACGTAGTTTTAACAATTTTTTAGTCATATCGCTACGATGTCTGTAGTGTGACAGTTTATAGTGATGTCTAGCACTGGGGCATCATGCTGCAGACATGTAGCACAATGTCCCACCCAGTCACATTATCCTGACACCAGGCTGAGCAGTCCTAACACCATCTCTTAATGCTGAGCATCTAGCGAGGCAGCTGTTAGTACCATTTTTATAAGTCTTTTGTATGACTTGGCCGGGTTTCAAACCCGCGACCTCCCACATCCAAGGCGGACGCTCGAATCACAAGGCCACCAGCGCGATCCACACGCACACACACAGAGACATATTATATATATTGCATATTCTGCTTTGCTTCCATTTCTCCCTGTTCAGCTCGCACATCTGGAATGGTAAAGATAAGGCTTTCCTTATCAGCTGGGAGGTGGGTGATTTAACTGGCTCCTTTTACTGTACATCAGGCTACTTTTTAAAAAAAATATTCTCATTGGGGGAGGTCCTCCAAACCCCATGCCTACTTTGGCAACTCACCCTCCAACTTTAAATCTAATGGAAGGTCCTGTAAAGATACAGTAGTAGGTGTTCATAAACAAGCTCTAAATAGAAACATAGCCATCAAAGATTTAAGTTTTAGGATACTTATCTTACCTTCTTCTGTGGAACTGAACTTCTGAAACTCTGATAGTCTTGAGATTTTTGCAAATCACCCATTTTATGGTAAATCCAAGTTATATATCACTTCATGATCAGCTACAGGAACTAAAGTGGCAGGTTTCATCTGAAAGTGAATGTACATAGTCATGGATTATGATGATGATCATACTGTGAAGCAAGTTTAGTGAGTCAATGGGCAAGAGGTTTTAAGAAAAGTAAAGATAGTAAGATTTTTTAAAATTATTTTTTAATTCTTTTAGTTTTTCCCTGACAAAGCATTTGGCAATCAATCTCTCGTAAGTCATGTCTATATATCAACTTTATAAACGGCCACTGTTATGTAGCATTTTAAAAAATGCTACTCTTGAAATTCATGAGGGATGCACCAAAAGGGGCACAAGGGCAGGTTTTATGGGTTGGGGTATGATACCTCTCTATTTCTTTGTAGCTGGTACGCTGGTGAAAATGTACTGACCCATTATTACAGTAACTACAGCCTGTTTATGAATTGTATTCCACATCGTCTTTGAAAGATATAATTACAGGATTATTTATCCTTTCACACCTTACACATTTCAAACCAAACTGCATACAACATGCAAAATGTGAAGCAATATAACAGAGTAAATTAAAATAATGGGATGAAACTACAGTGAAAATATTCTCTCAATGATAACAATGTAATGTAAGTTGACTTTATTATTATTTGTTGGTTATATGCCATACATTTCAAAATAATGTAGTGCGAATAAAAATGGCTTTATATTTTTTTTTAAATTCATAATTAAGTATCATTTAAAATGTTAGTGTTTTGACTACATTTAAAAGATCAAGTAATTTAAACACCAAAGTAGTAATTAAAATATTCAGAGGACAATAATTTCATTTTACCATATCAACAAAGAACACAAATCAAAATAGAATATTGTGAAATAAAGACTAATATTATTGTTGTGATGACAATATTCCCACAGGCAAAAACTATAACAAAGGGATACAAAACTACATTAACAAAGTTCTGTCATAAATATGTCATTCTTTAAATCATAAATATGTCAATGTAGATTATAGATTTATATTATTTTTATATTATATGCTAAACATCTGACAATAATGCAGTCTGAGCAGAAGTGGTTTAACCATAAAAATATGCTTAAGTCATACTTAGATGGCCTTTAGCAATCATTTCTTCTTGTTGTTGTTGTTGTTGTTGTTGTTGTTTTTGTGGGGCTTAACGCAATTTTTCAGCACACAATAGGCTATACATGGCGACCAGTATTAATGGTGGAGGAAGAAACCAGGAAATCCCCGGAAAGAACCACCGACCCACGAGAAGCTACTGGCAAGCTTTCTCACATATCCGCATTCGCCGAATCCTAGACTCGAACCCACGCAGACAGAGGTGAGATGGCAGTGATCCGTAAGGGAGAGCGCTTTAGACCACTTGGCCACTCGAGGCCCCCTTTAGCAATCAAGCAATTCAATTAGCAATTAAAAATGAATATGTAATGCAGACATTATTACTATTATTATTATTGTAATGTTGTAGCAAATACAATAATTTCTAAATATAAGTGCAAACAAAATCTGAATAACAAATAAATTATTATTATTATTATTAAAATTATTTATTTCAAAATCTGAACTAATTTCTTAATTTTAAAATTATGATTAAAAAATATCAGCTATTATTTTATGTTGTATGCCATATAGATGTCCCAACTTTTATTTTTACCTGCACAAGCACTGGTATCACAACCTTACAATGTACATTACTAAAAATAGCATTTCTTTAATACTGCATTTGCCAGTGACTTTATTTTTCCAAATTGCAAATGTTTGCATGGATAGAGCAAAGTTTGGTTTGAAATTTATGAAGGGAGGAAATAATCCTCAACTATAGCATAAGTCATACATGTTATGTACATGTTCAACATCGATTATTTCAGTAATGGGTGTCATTTTTTTAGCATTTTATTCTCCATACCTTGAAATGGCAAAAATTCAATTTATCTGGATCCTCAAACATCCCTATTCCTTTGGAAGTAGGGCTTTCCTTATCAGGCAGGAGCTGGGTGATTTACCTAGCTACTTCTACCTTACACCCAGCTACATAAAAAAAAACCAACCTGTATTCCCACTGAGGGAGATCCCCAAAATCCTCACCAACTTTGGCAACTCACCCTCCAACTTTAAATCTAATGAAAGGCCCTCTGGAAGGTTATTATTTACATGCCCTAAGAAGTACATATGGCAAAATCATTGTTAAAGTATGTGGACAATTTTGAACAAAATCAACCTAACCGTGTGATCCAGTACAATCCAGACTGAATGTTGTGTGATGTGATGTCACAATGAAAGCTACGCATGTTGACAAACAAATGCCTACTACCATATACTGTGATGACTAGACTCAATGTGCTCTCTTCTTGACTCAGTTTAGTATGTGGCCACCACTGTAAAAGTTCATTGCAATCAATATTTTTCATATGGAAGTTTCCTAACAACAGTTAAGATGCAGAGTGTTCAATAATCAGGATCAAATAGACTTCAGTTAAATAAAATCTGTAGTAAATTTTTAAAACAACAACTTTTATTTAATGTAAGAGTACTAAATGCACATACATGACCTGTAAGGTTTTTCCTTTAGATTGTAACTGTGCCTGGTAGATACTTTTAAAGACAGGTGGTTGGATATGACTCATAATGAACCAGAGGCAAACAACAGAAGCATATGATTTCCACCTATGTCATTTGCTAGTATCATAATGATAGTTTAATATATCTTAAAAAGAGACAAATAGCTATATTTCCATTCAAAGACCTACACTTTATATGGCAACATTTTTTTCCAGCAGGTTTTCCCAACCTAATCTTGAAAATGGATTTAGTATAACTCAATGCTATCTGTAAACTCTCATCGTAAGCAATCACAGGTCTCTTTATATTAAATTCTCAACACTTTTATCTCTTACAAGGATCTAAGACCAAGCAGATGTGCAAGAAAACTCTTAATGGTACGATACCGATCTTGTCTTTCCAGTACAGCCATACCGGCAATAAATGTCTTAAAGGTACAGAATAACAAACCATACCAGTTTACTTGCATTTTGGATTTAAGTTAAACCAACAAGTAGGTCTCAACTTTTTGTTTTTCTCTGACAGTGGAGACCAACGTTGTCGGGCTGTATTCCATACTAAAGTTTTACACTGTGTTAACCTCCCCATCAGTTCTGACTTATCGGACGCTAGTTAGTAATTAATAAATTTATTTTTACAGATCTTGGTATGCGAATGGTAACTAAAAACCCTCTTCTTTTGACCCATAGCATCAAATCCTTCAGAACACTCACTTTCTAGTAATAATCCCTGTCAAAACAGAACATCTATGTATACATCTATTAATGAACTTATTTTTAAATTGCTGACATGGAAAGCAGCATCACCCCAAGGCAAGAACGACTGCTGGAAACCTTCTAGCGAGGAGTATATCACACGGAGCTGACTAATGCTTGGGATGAAATTGCCGTCACGGCAGAATTTTGAGAGACAGAGAGACATGTCAGAAATTCGAGATCTGGAGAACAATATTTTTTTTTTTAAAATCAAAACTGTAATGCTATTAATAACAATAATAATAACAAATAGTATTAAGTACGCATGTGTGTATTATTATTATTATTATTATTATTATTATTATTATTTAGCATATCTTTACTGTTCGTTACAGTTATGATTATTTTTAAAAAAAAGTTATTTATCATTCTCTAGATCTCGAACTTCCGACACCTCTCTCTCTCTCAACATTCTGCTGGACAACGTTGGTCTCCGCTGTCAGAAAAAAGAAAAGAAAAAAAAGCGCAGACCTACTTGTTGGTCTATACCGATGCATGATGGCGATATTTTAGCTAAACCTCTGTATTCCAGTCATGCTAACGGTTTAAATGTTGGGATCCAATGGATATAATTGTCACCTTCGTTTTTAAATAAAGGCCATTTACTTCTAAAATTCCATACATATACGTCTATGAATAAATTACCACTGCAATTTTGGTGTCATTCGGCCTTGTCAAACAGACGATATCATCTGCTCAGTCCACATCTGGTCAGTCCACAATCAACCTATGGGATATGTAATAAGAGGGTCAAGACGATCTAAGGATCAACGTAAGCAACTTACCGGTTATTAAACACAAAAAAGCAGGTGACTTTTCATCCCACTACTAGCCTATTGTAAAACATAATGAACTTTTAACCGGTAGTCTAGACAGACCCGGATATCACATCACGGGTTAACCTAACGAGCCTCGTGATCACGTGCTAGCTTGGTCCCCAATCCGCCTATGTGTACCACTTTAGGTAATAGAGCACCAGGACACCAGTCTGACAAATTTGGCTCATTTGGAAACATTTGCTATCATCGATGAAAAGTCTTCCAACTGGATACCATGGTTACATTTGTAATCAACTGGCACTATAGGTCGCGGGAGTTTTGAAGCGTTAACTATCTGCCACATAAATGAAGGAAGAGAAGGAGAAGAAAATTCAGATTATAATTGCAGCAAGGGAAAGAGGTAAGTAGATAAACAAGTATATTTATTAAACTTACTAATTCATGATGTTCATTTTTTTTTCTAAAGTGTCCAGACCAATCTGAAGGAGCCCAAAGTAACGAGAGAGAGAGAGAGAGAGAGAGAGAGAGAGAGAGAGAGAGAGAGAGGCTGTATACAAGGTATTGCAAATTAATCATGTGATAGTATGAGAATATAACGATTTATATATTAATCAAAAAGGCAGGTATGAAGTGAGCTTGACCGATCGATTGATTTAAGGTTTAACATTAACGCAAGTTTTGATGCAGATATTGGTAGTTGCAAGGTAAAAACTTAAATACAGTAATAAAATTTTAAAAATCAGTCAGCAAATATGAAATTAAACGATAAGCAACTTACCCACCAACATGATGCCTGGATTTTTTCAAATGATAAATTCTTGATATGGAGAAAAGCTGATTCAATTTACCTGTTTTTGCTACTTCAAAAGAAGGAATAGCTACACACTGGAGATCCAATAAAAAAAAATACAAACATGTGCTTTTGGCGAAAGAGATGTACAAGTAAATAGACGATTTGTTTGTGGTAAATTTTGTTTTAAATCACCAGAAAATATAATTTCCTTGCAGACGACAAAGGATAATGATCATAAATTCGGCTACTGTCGGATATTCTTGCACCGAGTTCTAACATTACAGAATATGCACCTCATAAGAGTCAATCGAAGTAGCCATTCGTAAGACTCAACTTTTCGTCCGCGTGCCAGATCTGGAAAGGTAGAAGAAAACGCTTTTTGATAAGGAGCATTGCACAGTATAGCTGTTCGATAAACTGGACACTTAGTTCGGAGGAGGGAAATTTGCATTCAACTATCTTTGCTTTTCTGAATAAGTATTAAGTATCGAATAAAAATGCCAAGTCATGTGATATCAAATTCTCTAAATGCAACGGAGATGTATCATGTGTTGTCTAAATAATATGCATGAATATAGTTAAATACGTTATCTTATTTTTTATATTTATTTTATTTTATTGTATATATGAGTGATGTTTTCGCTTATGCCAGGTCCTGGACCAGGACGGTACGCATTACCGCAAACAATTGGTTTCACCAATCATGACTTCACCATGAAAATGAATCCAGCACATTCCTTTGGAAGGATAGTTCCTACTTTAAGTAAGTTGAATTCTCATAAATACCTTTGTCTGTCTGAAATTTGAAACAGTTAATTATAGATTATAGAATAGAAATGCCTCCGATGGCTGTTCATTCTTCTGCATTAAAGTATGTACAGCAGGAATAAATTGTATGGACCATCATGCTAAACTTACAAACATGCATAGGACATCGCTGAAATCATAATCTCCTATGCTAAATAACTCCAGGATATTTGTCTCCTAGCAAAATTTGCAAGACACATGATTTGTTCTCCCATGTAATACCATTTGCGGAACATTGTGCCACCTGTCTTCCCTACCCCTCCTACTTTAGTTTCCCAGGACAGAAAAAGGGAAACGAATAAAGTAGCAAAGTAATGGTGCAAACGATAAAAATGACCAATGTTGATCACGTTGCAAATTGAAAATATCACATTTGTTTCATGACTATCGTATCAAAAGGTTGGTTATTGCCTTCATGTAGATCCCGACCCCGAGTGCCCATTATAAAGACATTGATTTAGTTTGAAAAAAGACTATAAAACTATTCATCCGTCTTGAGGACAGGTGTCATAATTTGCTATATGTTTGTGAAATCATTGAAAATTTGGACGTGCTTCATTTCTTTACTTACTTTACTCACTTTTTCCTTGTTTCTTTTTCTGTCTGTGGGAGACGACAAATGCCCCTCGAGTAACATTAGCCCATATACTAAAACCCAATGACCCGAGAAACAAATGACGTACCCAGCAAATGGAATGGGAGAAGCCTAGCGGGTCTTTAATGCACAAATGAGAGTGCAACTCTGTGTGTGTGTGTGTGTGTGTGTGTGTGTGTGTGTGTGTGTGTTTTCAGAGAGATATACACTGGCAAACAGTTACACTTGTTTTTTTTTTCTTCACTGCCTGTAAATTTATTGCCTGTTTTGGATCGCTAACGTTTCGTTTCCTTATCTGTGCAAGAAGTCGTCCGTGGTCTTCCATTTTACTGCCTGTAAATTCATTACCTGTTTTAGATCGCTAATGTCTCATTTCCGCATCTGCGCACGAAGTCGTCGGTGGTCTTCCATTTCTGTCAACAGACTAAAATTCCGATATATTATTTTATCATCGGTGGGTATCAAGTAGACTGTACTAAGACTACTTTGTGCTGGAGCACGAAGTCCGAATAGACACGTGTTCATGAATGTAATCGTTTTAAAATTATATACCGGCTCCGCCAGTGATATCGAAAAATATCGATATACACCGACCACAATTCCGATTGGTGTTGCTATGATAGTTGTTGTGGTTGCGATTCCCGCCACACCGAGACCAAGGTGGTTTCCGAAGCGATTGCACTAATTGCATCGGAGACAATAAGCGCATGTTTGTATTTCATGA
The DNA here is from genome assembly GCA_016617855.1 of Megalonaias nervosa. Lineage (NCBI taxonomy): Eukaryota > Metazoa > Mollusca > Bivalvia > Unionida > Unionidae > Megalonaias > Megalonaias nervosa. The sequence goes on along the minus strand of JAECUM010019345.1, from coordinate 62,341 downwards.
GTAACACTTTTCTCTTGATGCTTTCAGCTCACAGCTGTTGTTTTATCTTCAATTATTTTCTTGAGTCGAAATCTTTGAGAGTCTATCATTCTAACATAGTTCTTCAATTAATAATGTGATCCCGATCTATAATTACTCAACAAGATGGCTTTATTCAAAAGCAACAAGCAAACGCAGTTCCAACCATTCTTATTTGAACAACTACCATACAGTCAGAGAAATAAATAAATGTTCAGCAGTTGTTGTTTCTGGCTGCCTAGCACAACATTCGCTTAGAGCTATATTGATGTCCCTATAGCCTGGTGTAAAAAAATTATTCTCGTTTTCGTCCAAAAACTGTTACGTGGACAAGTTGAAAAAAAAAAACAAACATCAATTTTTGTTTTCATTGTTGAGTCAATGTCAGTGCAATATAATCAATGGAGAATGCAACCTTGGTGGATTTGTCGGTTAATTACACTTCTCAGTTGTAGAAGCAATCAATGAGTGCTTGGTGATGTATTTAGGCTTCGAGCGTTTTTTGCGTGCTAATGCAGTGATTTCAAGTTCGCTTAGAATTGGCATTGATACCCCAGGGTAGTCCCAAATATTTATTTATATTTGATCCTTAGCAAGATTATATTACAGTGTATACGAGGGTTTGTTAACACCACTCTGACGCAGATATTCATCTACAAGTGGAACGAAATTGCTATCAATTTTAGCAAATGCTGACAGTCGGTTCAACATCAAACATCCAACGCGGCCAGGTTTTTTGCAACAGCTCCTTGCAGCTTCAAAACAACATCTTGAATGTTTACGCTAGACGTTTTAACATTTCTAGTTTTATGTTGGAAAATCACAATCAGAATCACAAGCTCGCCCGGGTCAACATCAGCAGCAACCCCGCTGGTAAACTCAGTCAAATCCGCTTTGGTGGCAAACTTAGTCAGATCATCGACATCGCGTTGGGTCGCTGAAACGTCACGTCCCTACATATCAACAGACATTACGTATACAATCAATGGTACTTTCTAAGTGACACGATTAAATCGACAAGAGTGCTTGATGTTGGTGAACTAAAGTGTACGCAAGGTTTCAGAGACAATATGTCGTCATATCAGCCTGTTCAGACGAGTTTGTAATGACAATTTTGAATAAAATAATAGCAGACGACTTTGTTATCCAGTGGTTAAGCCACCATGTAAGTAATTAACAACTTCAAGTGGCGATGAAAAAGTGGCGGTTCGAGTCAAAGTATAAAAGATGTTTAGGAATGACTAAATATGCATCCCAATATGTCCCAGATCATGTTGAAGAATCAAGGTAACAACCTCAATTTCTTTATACGTGGGATAATCGATACAAGTTGATCCCATTTTTGGATTTCGTCCTTTTGCGAGTTGTACTGGGTAGTCGAAGACCTCTGCCTAAGGGTTATTCTGCGAGACGTACCGGGTATATGACCTCAAGAAGAATCCTACATTTTTTCACCTACCGCCTTTCCAGAGCCATCCCGGGCGTGGTTCCAGTGGCCCCTGACAATGCTGAAATAGCTGTGAAGACTGGAAATATTACACTGGTATTTTTTTGCAGTTGTGTCACCTCTAACATTGATAATGTTAACGTCACTGAGGTGCTCTTTTGTTTGGTATCCTGAACATGTTTAAGTTGTGTTGGAGTTAAGCACAAATTGTTTGTGAGCAAAGCACAATGTGACACAATAGTTTCATATTCGTTTTTTAAGCAGCTTTGAGAAAAGCTGTCATTGACTTCGCAATATAATATTACTATTTCAAAATGCAACAGATTTAATTACTAGTTAGAGAAAATATATTAGATTTCCACTTGCGCGTCAATAACCCTCACCCGGTCACCTGTATCCTCCAATAACAGCATCTTGTCAGAGGGAATCACAGCAATGCAACTCTAATTGTTAGCAGCATACGGATTGGTAACACGTGCATGAAAGTATGTCGATCACAGACTGTTTAATCAGGTCCAAGTGCTCCAACGAAAATTAATAAATGGGGTACAGCCTAGTGAAGACTTTACTGGAAATATGCAGACGCTTTAGTCTCGACCCATTAGCGACCACAGCTTGTGATATGCAAGTGTGACATGATTCGTGCCATGAAAACTGTTGAACGCTGTCTTCTATCAAGTGTATGGTTCGCGTTAAAACTGACAGCGGTGATGTACCACCAGAATTCATATACGATAACAAACTCGTTTCTGCAACCATTTAATGGATAATAACAGGCCTCTGCAATGTTAATTTGGACAACATAACTCTACCATCAACGACACCACCAGCAAGCCCTATTGCATCATTATTGTTGGGTTATCGGTATGACGTGGTTGTGCGTTTGGCTCCGAAGATAGCCTTGCGAACACCCTCACAATATCTGAATATGACTAAAATGATAATCGTAATGATGGTTCATGAAGTTGTCCTCGACCGCGTCGCGAATCCAATGTTGCAATTCAGGTTTTTACTTGGCACAGAGGCGCCGTTGCCAACAGGTCTGTCAGCAAATACGAATAATCTCTTTTACTTTGATCTACCATCACTTGCACGTACCTATTAAATGCGATATGAGGTAGTTTTTTTTTAACTGTGACATTGTTTTCAATTGCACGTTATCGGTTACCATTTCACCACTCGCGTCAAGACTTAGTCTATAACCATAATCAGGTTCCCATTATCACATTTGCGAGTATCTAATCAGCTAGACGTTGTTGAGCAGCTTCATTGGCGATTTTACTGACCGGGGCTGCCACTGTTATTGTCGATGGAAGTGCATCTGTGTTTGGTTGAAACACTTCTGATTGTGCTTGAGTCGTTAATCGCAATAGTCAATCTTGAATTGATTGAACTGCTTGCATTCCCAGTTTCTTCACCCAATCCACACTAGGCTTTAAGATGCTTTGAACGACTCGCATTGCAATTTGCATAGCGATTAATGTAGAGCGCGAAGACAAAGCAGCAAGCATAGTTGTTGAGCCTGTAAATAATCCCTGGACAACATCGCCAAGATTATTTCCGTAAAATATCTTTTACACAGGCCTTGTCGCGTTAATAACACGTGCGGGTATCACACGTACACGAACGATTGTTCTTATATTTAAAATGGCAGGTTGATCTCTAATGTACATTTGTGTTATCTCCCCGCGGATATAACGTATGTCCGTCGTCCACAAGAGTAAAACGATACAATAATAAATCCTTTCAAAATACTATATGCATCAAGATATTCTCAAGTAAAAGGAAACCATCTCTACAAAATATGTTGTATACAAATAGAGCCATAATCTATATAAAATATTCTCACACAAAGAAAACCATATCAGCATAATATTTTACCCTAAATATAGTCATGTTCAATTATCCTATTCCTGTATTGTTGTGGTATATTTTATGCTCACATAAAAGGAATCTTTCCATTTAGATTTTACACTCTTTACAGTCAACAGTGAAATCCTTCTTTGAATGGTCCATCGATACATTAACAATCTGAGACCGGATCCACATTCCTGGAGAACCAATAAGCTATTTGTTGGCGTCTGCCGACGAGCAAGCAAAAAAGCCGCCAAGCAGAGGATTTGTCCGAGAAGAATTACAAATGGTTCCTGCTGATATGGAACTACTCTCAAGGACTTTTATGAAATCGTAAGTTGATTCACAATCGCATGGTGCCCGTACGCGAAAGTGATAATTCCGTAGGGGATTATATATCGCTTGGTTTCAAGCGGCGACAAATTCATCATGGTGCACCGATACACACCTATACGATGCTTTTTTGACCCAATCACATTTCCTGTGTGTGCGAATTCGCGTCGCTCACGAAGGCATTCCACAATCACATCGTGCGGAAGATCTTTTGCAACAACAACACGGGGAATTCCTTTTTATTGTTCTTGCCTGAATCAACCACAATAGATTACATTTTTGAGTGCATTCCCACATATTCTTCGATGGTGTCGCCTGCGCATTTGTCTTTGAACTTACCAACAACTTTTTTGTTTGTGATACTAAACAGCGTTTGATCTTTTGGATAGGCGCTTGTATCAGAGTCATTTACCAATGGTATCTCACCCATGTCCGCGTAAACATCAAAGGTAATAGTGTGCATCCAGTTTGTATCTGTGTACAACATATGATGTTGTCACCGATCCGGGGATTGACCATATCGTTGAAAAATTCGTAAATGAGTAGTTGAGACAAATTCAACATAGTTACGCCAACGCAAATGGATTTTGACAACTTCAGCTTTCCTTTCTTGCTTTGAACGGCAACGATCCGACCATCAAAGATTTAGCATGACTAAAATGCCAGGTCAGCAATCAAATGGTTGAATTTGCCTTGCTCACTGTTCCGAAGTAGATCAACACAGTTTCATTTTCGAAGATCCTAGACAGTTTTCCTAATGCATTGTTCATCAGCTCGAAAAGTCTCCAGGCGAGGCGAAAACCAAGCAAGCAGTGTAGTCTCAACACACGCATTCTGGACCATTAATACAACTGCAGGTTTCGTATATGAAGAACATAGTAGTTTTAGTCTTAAGATTTGGAAAAAAGTTTGACGAAGCCATTAAAGTTGCATCCTGAATCATCGGGATACTTCCAAGTCAGCTTCAAAGACGTATCCATAATCGATGTTACAGTTGTACTGGTGTACATGTTCATGGACAGCCACGTGCGCGGGATTGATCCACTGAAACACACCATTGGGCACTGGTTGCATAATTGTTTTACATTAAAGACACATGATGCAACTGTCTTGGATAGTGGGGTCGTATTCATCCACCAATGGACTGTTGGCTCTAGCGTATCGATTGTTTGTCATAGAAATCCCGTAGTGGATACAACGTTCCACAAACAGATGCTGGTCAATATCGGTAAGCAGATCCATCTCGACAACATGGTTTTATATAAAAATGCGTCTCAGGCCACTCCCGAGGCCAAAACGTAGTGCCCAGGATCGAGATTGCAATCACGCATGGCCGTATCACGAAACGTTTCAAACCAATCCGCAAAGAGAACCACGTTTGTTTTCATGTAAAGATCGTGATAGTCACCATAATTTTGCAATTAAATGCAGATCAGATATTGTTTGCATGCATATCTTCACGCGTCAGTGTTGAATTAAAACTTTCTGGTGCTGGAAATGAAGATCATTTGAAAGAACCCATATACTCATATTTATATATTTCTTTAGGAAAGAGTAAGGCGAACCTCTTTTCATTACAGACTAGTCTGGACTGGTAATTTCTCTCGTAACGTAATGATACATTAAAAGCACTATCGTATTGGCAGTTAATCTTAAAACGATCGTTACCATTCTCTACAAGGTCTGTAAAACTTATATCGAATATGCGTGCGGTAATTGTATCAGCTTTACAGCACATGGGTGACATTCGGAATGAAAAAAAATATCCGACACCATTCCAACGTCAAATGAGTACGATACTATCTGGTCTAGATAATTGTGACGCGTACATCTATGACGTCATCATCTACAACGGTACTTGGGAGGATCACATGGAAATAATTCTGAAATTCTTCAATCAATTAAGTGAAGCATATCTGACGGTTAATTTAGGTAAAGGTGTGTTTTCCCGTGCTTGTGCCACATTTCTAGGACTAATATGTGAAGGTCAAGTTAAATCTGCACAAATTAAAATCAAAGCTATCTCTGAATTCCCCTTGCCTTTTTGTAAGAAAAGCAACTGATGCGTTTTGGGGGTATGGCTGGATATTATCGGAAATTTTGTTCACATGTTTCCAAAATTGCGACACTCTGACATGTATATGTGTATTGTATTGCATTATTTTGTGTATCTTTTTGTGTTATTAAGCTCGGTGTGATTCATAAGATATCTTCCTATGTAGTTTTCAATATTATAGTAGTTTATGGTTATTTGACAAATATGTAAAAGAAAGTTTTATTGTGTAAACCGTTCCTTTTCTTTATGAGGGTAGGTGTTATGCATATTTGATTTATATTCCGTGCTTAACCTTAGTCCTTGATTGTAAGTTTTAAACAACATGTTTACATATCAAGACTTCAATGACAGTCTTGGGTACATTTAAGTCTAGTTCTTCCGTTGGAAATCATCACATTTTACTACGATGTAAGTCGAGTGAAAAGATGTATAAATAGGGATTTGATAAATAAATAATTCGTTCCTGTATTAGATCAGTCTCTCAGATATAATTCAAAGGGGATTATTTATTTTAAATGTTCATTTAATTTAGTTAAGTACTCATTGACCTTTGGATTAATATACATATTTCGACTTTTGTGAACTAATTCAAGGACATTCTGGAGTACATCATTGTTTTACGTCAGAACACTCATGACTATTGGATTTCATTCAGAGCATTTTATATTTGGATTTGTTATGGGACATTTAGGATTATTTGTGTTTAAAATTCACAATGGAGAAATAAATTGCTTGGAGATTTTGTTGTTAGTTTCACTTTCATTCTATTACATAATAGGCCGTATAGTCGTACTAACGACTTTGACCTATATCGGTGACTAAATTAAAGAAAAAAACGACAATGATGTTACCCAAGACCGTTCAATCAGCTGTTGTGCAAAAGAGCCACATGTGTTGGCCGTATTCAATCGCGCAACTGTCAGATCTCCATGAGTGATCCTAGCCTCGTGCACAAGTTCGGTGATCTTGATAAACACGAACTGACATTTCACTGAGTTTACTGGGAGTTTTACCCACTGAAGCTTGCATACATAGGAATAAGCTATTTTTCCTGGAGCAACTCTGCAGATTGCCTGCAGCCTATCTTGCAAAAAAAGTATTTTTACTCCGCCTCTTCAGCTATCAAAACCCAAGTATCAAAAGTGTCAAAACAAAACAAACTGGTTTTATTCCTTACATTTAAAAAGTACTTGAAAAGTTTTACTTAAATAGGTTTATTGAATCGTTCATAATTCAAGGCCGAGTCCCAGTCAAAAACACTGACTGGAAACATATTGTTAATACAAAGCCAGTACTTCATATGAAACTGCTTCGAAATGTAGACTAAGTGAAGACGCATCTCTCAATAGATTTCAGAAGCTATTGCTTGATGGTAGTTTGATCCCGTCTGTATTATGGGAAATTGCTAGGATTTTTTCTGCTTCTCTTGAATCATGTCGATATTTTGCCAGTATTGTGTCCAAGTTGTTTTCATCTGCGGATGATGCAGTTTGTACTCGCTTCCATACCTTGTGTACATCTGTTGTTGATCATTTCATAGGAACATATAGCTTCCTTACCTGTGTAGGTGTTGGTGCCACATTAATGATCAATTCGGAGTACACGTTTACCCGTACTTAGAATCATGGTATGATATTGATTTTGTCAATACTCTTCTGGAAATGATGTCCTGAGACTTATTAGCTCTGATTAGCAATGATAATATTATGAACTTTTATCTTCTGTATATTACAATTGTTGCTTCCATGTGGAAAAAGTACACAAGAAACGTTTGATGGGCCACCATTATGCAATCCAATGTGTTCTGTACCGCTATTAGTCATTTAAAATGTATACTTAATGATACGATGTAGGCTCTTGTATTCCCATCTTCTAGCTCATTTTTACATCCTCAGGGTGTAGAATAAGAAATCACATATCTTTGCATATATGCCAGAAATGTTCTCGCTTACTTCTGTGCTGGAAGCGCAGCGTCCACATAGTCTTGTTAACAATTATATTTTCTGTTTAATAATTCTTTCTTTTCTCAAGCAGCCGTTAAGATTTTGATTGTTCGTCCTTGTATGACTGATTGTACTTTTCGAAATGCGGAGGAAACAAAGATATCAATCAAACAGTCATGCGTGTTCAACCCGAACGCTATTATTCTTCTCGTTTGTACAGATGTATCTATGTATACATTTTCTGTCGTGCTGAGCATCATTCGAAAGTTCGGAGATTTTCTCTTTCGGCAAAAGGCACCCTTGCAATATTATGAATTAAATCCGAAATAATCCCAAAATGTTCTAACACAAGTCCAAAGGAATAGAGTGTTCCGAATAAATTTCAGGTCATCAATGTGCTGATGTACCAACAGTCTTAATGTATCACAATGGCATTGTCCAGAACTTCTTTGAATAAATTCATAATAATCCCAGAATAATATTTTAGTCAATATCACTTTGTAATTTCAACGAATAATCTAAACAAATGTTTCTCTCAAATCATATATCAATACAGTATTAAATACATCTGCACGCTGATATTAAAATAAAAACATATGAAAATAGGAACGAATTAATTGTCCACTTCCTCGGTCTTATATACACCCTACAACTTTCATACTAGATCTGTCTCGCAATAACCTCAACATTACATTTTTCACAACACAACCCGATGTCGCAACAGAACTAAACTGACTAAATCATCTGATGAGAAATTACCCCAAACTTGTAAACAGGTTCAATATTAAGATTAATCTTAAACTTATCAGAAACCTATTTATAACTCATAACAATCTTCAGTCATGTACCTATATATATATATATATATATATATATATATATATATATATATATATATATATATATATATATATATATATATATATATATATATATATATATATATATATATATATATATATATATATATATATATATATATATACACATATAACGCGGTGCAATCAATTCGAAATCGACTGTGACAATTGGTGATTCGACAAACAAAGGTTCTCCAGTTTCACTTGCATCAACAACAGTGTCAGCCTCGGGTAGTAAAATTGTTATGTAAATTTAATTTAATTGTTTGTCCGTTAGTTTTCATTATTTTATTTCATTACATGTTATTGTTTACTGGACTTGACCTTGTCCAAAATTTAGTTCATTTCTGCTTGACCTGATTCTTTTTTTTTTTTTTTTTTTTAAATTTCATTTATGTGAACAACTAATAATAGCTTCATTATTCTCCATGTGTATGAGCTTATTAGCCGAATTATTATTCAGGTAAACAAAGAAGGAGTAAATATGTTGATCAGGGTCAGGATTTTGGAAATTCCAAAGTGAATTTTATAGGCTATTGTGTTGTAAATAAACAAGGCTCATTAAATCATTCTAGAAGGTTTTTTCCATTAGGTAATGGTTGTTTTTAGAAAATGCTAATTGTGACCTTGAGGTCAAGCAGAGAACTCTATTATCTTGTGACTGTGAGGATTTTACCAGTTGTGCTTTAACATCTAGTACTTTAAGTTGTATTATGTTGTGACCAGTTGGGTCTGAATTTTATTTTCTTCAAATTATTGAATTCAAGTGATTATTTTCTCTGGAAATACAAAAGTGCTCTGATAAAATTCTTGGATGAAGACATTCATTGGAATTTATAATGAATTCAAACCTGGAATAATATTTCCGTGATTCAACAAGAAATTGTTGGCACATCAGTACTTCGTAGGCTATAAAAGAGCATCATCGCCTTCAATTTTCAATCTCTTCGGGACTTGAACTGGGTTTTATTCAGGACTTTTTATTACTAGGACTTGTGTCTTTAATTCTTGTACTATTTTTGGATTTATTTCCCAATACTGTAAATTCTTTTTTCTCATTTTTCACTTTGTATTCTAGGGAAATAAATTATTTATTAAATTTTACAAAGCTTGTTGTCTTCACTCTTTTCTGTTACTTATTTTAAGAGCATAGACTCGTAACAAAATCATCAATTAAACCGCTCAACAAGACTGGCACAAACCATTACCGATGCGGTGATTGCATATCTTGCAATGGGAAGCGGTCCTGGACAACGCAAAAGATATGAGACAAACCTGTTAATATATACAGTTTCATCATGCGCCAATTCAAATATGAATCTGATTGCAGTTTGGACATGCACGTATCTGTGTTTAGAGATCGAATTGTCCGATATTATTAATATTATTCGCACCGAGCTATGGTCCCCAATGAACGTGGTCAATACATTTATAAGTGCAGGATACGTAGCAACAGTATAACAAAACATTCAGTGGACATTTTCAGAAATCTGCATTGTATTTGAATGAACCGCGGGAGTTTCTTGGTCGTTCACTGGAACATTTAAGCATTAAAGACCACCATCAATAACATATGAAACTTTCATCTTTAATTGCACTGCGGTAAATTTCAAAATATTTGTGTCAGGTTCCAGAAGAATCTTGTCTTGCAGCTTCTTATCGACTTCCATCAAACACCTGTTCGGTGTAGAATACATGCATGCAGCGTCGACACGGAAACTTTCTTTTCTTGTTCTTGTTATTCCCGAAAAGCAATTGGAGAAAATCTTTAATTCACACATAAGGATACCCTACCGCTGCGGACATCAGATCCATTCATGTTTTCCATGTTGGCAAATAACAGCAGATGAATAAGTTTTGTCTGCTCGCGTACATGTTACAAGGGTCGAATCGGCTGCAGACTGCTGTTCCAAATAAATACAGTAACGGAGATATCAGAGATGAGTCGCTCAAATTTACTTATGTCAGTAACCTGTAGAAAAATTATATGTTATCAAATTCTAGTTTTTCCATATACTGTTTGTATTTCTGAGGCTGATATGTATGATCGCGCTCATGCTGTAACACGGATACGATCACGCATGAAAACTCCGTTTATCCTTGTTTCTCACATTTATTACTTCTCGATGTGGAATAGACCTAGGCATTGGAATATAACCAAACATACAAAATATATGTACGTGGAAACATATACATGAACGTCTTCCATGTGAAATGAGTCCATCCTTAACCTTCTCGGGTGTAATATTCAAATTTTCTGAGCATCGATGCAAAACCTTTATCGATTTTGTCGTGGTTTAAGACTGCACAGGCATTACCGCAAAAGTACGGTGCTCATGCCTTTAAACCCGTCGTGGAACCTTTAGTTTTTGTGACGGAAAGTAGCATAGTAAAGTCCGCAACAAAAGTAGTCTTCATCCTGATCCGGAGGTGCCTGGATGCTGCTATGTTGATTTGTTTTCCGGACGTAAGTTTCACAAGGGCGTTGATTGGCTTGTGTAAGTTTGAGATGTATGCCCCACAATATTGTTAATCACCTTCTTAAATTCTTGAACTGGAGCTCGTTGACCAACATGTGTACCAGCCTCAGCGGCAGTAGTAGCTGCGATACTACAGCAATTTTCCGCATTAGCAACCACACGTGCAACTTCAGCCCACCTGGCCTTTGAAGGAATCTTGCCAGAGACTGCGCTGCCGTTGCATGAAACTGTCAACCGGATCGCATCTGGATAAAGTCCTAATTGTGCAAGTATACCGGCCTTTACTGTATTGCTCGGTATCTTTATTCCACGGCCTCACGCAGATTCCTTAAGTTGATTTGCAATCGGCATCACTTATATAATAAATAACAGGGTTGAGTTGCTTATTTACCAATGAACTTTCTTTACGTCATTAACATCACATCAGGATCAGAAACATGGCAAGAAAAAAAAATTAAAATAGAAAATGAAAGCCATTCATGCGAAAATATGCAAAAATATTCAAGCAGTTATGAGCATCTGCTTATTACACTGCCCTTGATGCAAGAAATTTCTGCTAGTGTCTTTATGCATAGCTTGAACAAAACTTTGGCATTATTTTTCATGTATTATTTATACTTTATCCACGAATGTTTTTTACCTTTTTTCACCACCAGAACATCCGCAATAGTCCCTGTGTCCCCACAAACTCCTGCTATATCTGTTACCAAATTTATTTCAGACAGAAATGGTAGATAGGTTGAAAGTTATAGCGATAGTAATGGTGACATTTGCTACACATTTCTCTTTGAACGATGGATTTATTATTCTCTAAGTTGAAGTTTGGTTTTATCTTTTCTTTTATTCTGCGTTGCACTTATAACTATTTAGAGTTGTTGTTTTTTATATTCCCAACTATTTCTGATCTTGTAATTTTAATTTCGTCTTTTTCTTTGTTCAATATATTTTTACACGATCATCGGTTTCATCCTCACCATCATAAGTCACGGGCATTTTTATTACTTTGTGCTGCACTTCAGCATTGGTGTTAATTCTCGACTGATTGAAATATTTCCTTTAAGTGTTTGAAATGATCAGAACCGCGCAAACAAGACCACCAGAAAAGATAGATAGTTGCTACTTTATTTTTTTTTTCACTACATGTTTTCGCGAAACATTGGTTATCACAGAATTAGAATCAAAATCTCACCTTGATTCGAACGTATGTTTCATAATTGTGATGGTCGATTAGCAGCAAATGTTTGCCGATATTGTTCCTCATAGTAATAGCTCGGAAAAACTTCACAAATAAAGCACCATTGCACTGAAGTAGAAGGTAGTTATTTTGACTGGTTTTCTTTGTTGAGCGGTTGTGATTTATTCAAGCCCTTTGACCATTTCTTGCAATTTGCTGAGACGTATAACCACTGCCCTAAAGACTACTGAATTCCACATGGTTGTGACGGAAGACGGTCAGTTCGTTATTTTTTGTTCCAGTATTTTAATATGTTCATCATAATGTTCTAGATTTACTTTCAAAACTTCTATCTTCGAGGAGGAGAGTTTCAACTAGTTGTTTTATATCCACTTTCCTCCCCTTCTTGCTGGGTAAATAAGCTTTTGACAACTCCTTTTATATCTACTTCTTTGTCACGAGAAGACACCTTGCTGAAAGTTTCATCCAGTTTTTCAAATGACTAGATCAAATCAGTATTTCTCTTTCGTAATCCACAAGTGAATTCGTTGCATCAGTCAAAAGTGATTCCATCAATTCTATCTCAATTTCCAAAGGGACTTTTACGTGCTAAAGAATGTTGTGAAGAAATGTTGTTACGTTTACCATTTACTGGTTTGTGATTATTTCCTTATTTCGTCCAGCCTAGAAACTTCATCAAATTACTTCTACCTCTTGTCCCGATAGACTTATGGAATAACATCGTATTTGTACCACCCTATTTTTGAATGAGTATTGCTTTTCTACCTTTTGCATGGCAATGCAATGATTTCTACTAAATTTTTAACCGAGGTTTAATTGTTTAATATTGTCTATAATCTATGTGTTTAACCAATTCCTTGTATTCAGCCAATAAAACTGTAGATACACGAGTTTCATATTATTTATTTGATAATTATTAACATTGAAATAATCTTCAAACATTCGCATTAACAATTTTTGCATGATAACCAAATTCTCGTATTATTAACTGCCAGATTACACGCACTTTTCCGAATAGATAGATTATTTATTGATTCACGATTTATTTTCAGCCACTGTGTACAGTCCCGGACCAGTGTATGCCGTTGATGCCAGAGTAACCAGGAACGGCCGTGATGGGACTGCCTGTTACTCCATTCTGGCTCGCCAACGCGATCCGAGTATTATTATTATTATTATTATTATTATTATTATTATTGTAGTAGTAGTAGTAGTAGTAGTAGTAGTAGTAGTAGTTCTTTAGTATTGACGTTGTCCATGCGTCTGTCAGTCCGCCCGCCATCAGTTTGGTTTTGAAAGATTACTGGTAATTTTTGGAATTTAACCATATTTGATATGCAGTTTTATAATACCTCCACAGGGATCAATTTTCGGCCATTTACGTCATTTAGATGGGTTATGGTTCCAGACTGAGCGATGCCCTGCCTTTGGTTTCCACAGCACATCTGTACCGGAAATAACGGGATTTGAACCAAAATATATTAGCGAATCCTTGAATAGGTTCCTTTTGCAATATTCCACGGCTTCATTTACATATGATATGCCCCACATCCTCTCTATATAGTCCTCACGACCTTGGTTTCCGAAACAAAAAGTTACAAAGATTTTTTGGGTTTCCACCGAATCGGGCATGCACCATTATATTAACGAGACCTTGTACGAGTTAGATTCCTAACTTTCCACGACTTGATTAACAGTAGTTATGCTGGCCTCCCAACTTTGGTTCCCGCAGCATCATTTTACTAAACCTGGTTTGACGTTAACCAAATATAGTATCCAGATTTATATTGGTGAGAACTTTAATGAGTTCAATTTCAATTCGAAATCATAATTTATAAGAGTTACGACCCCTGACTTACGATCGCTCGTTGTTCTAATTTTGGTTGTTGCAGCATAACTTTACTACGGAACTAAATTTAACATTTTCATTAGTATTGATGAGACCCTGAATGAATGTTATGTCTAGTATCCCATGACATCATGTACAATATTTATGACTCTTTTTCCGTCTTAAGTTTGGTTTCTGCAGCATTACATCACCTAGGGTTATTGGATTTCAGTAAAATTTAACGCGCAGCTTTATAATGACGAGACCTTGGAAGAACTCGATTTTTATCATTTCACGTCATCGGCTATAGACGTTTGTGACCTCTAAATATAAATGTTATCCTACAAAATCAAAATTTAGTGAACGGAGATTTTTTTTTTGCAATGCACCCATCTCTAATAGTTTCAGTTACAACTGTTCCAATGGGCACTACTGTCACATACCGAAGTCATATGCTGTTTATGGCTTCATTTGGAACTGTTCTCCTACAGAATTATCTGTAACACTGTTACGCTCTTCCCAAACCATCCAACACTACTGGCGAGCATTTCCATCCGAAGAAAGCAACAATGTGTTGAAAGCAACGTCACTTGCTGATGCATCAACGCTTCTGTTCAGCTATAAATAAAATCTAAACTTTGTATTTGTAAGGCTTTTACGTTGTAAGAATCCTTGAATGTGCACTCCTACACGCTGCGAGCTTCCCTTGACCTAAGATTCAACGATTTCATTTTCATGCTTAGTGAATTTTTAGTAAGGTATACAGAACGTGATGACTCCTATTATCTTTCATAAAATCAGGTCATATTTGTGACGTAAAAACTATGCCTTACCACGTATGGTTTTATAAGATGTATAAGAATAAACTCTTGAGTGTCCGAATGTAATCTGAACATAAGTTTACGAATTTTTTTTTTTTTTTTCTTGTATTTATCCCTTTGAATGTTTACAGAAAATGTGGGGGTTATGTGATCCTGCATGTATGGATGTGCTTACGTGTTACAGAAAGTGTTGGAATTATGTGATCCTATTCGTCGGGACGTGATTACTTTTAACAGAAAATGTTGGGATTATGTGATTCTGCTCGTCGGGACGTGATTACATTTAACAGAAAATGTGGGGATTATGATTCTGCTCGTATGGACGTGATTACTTTTAACAGAAAATGTGGGGATTATGCGATTCTGCTCGTCGGGACGTGCTTATGTTTATGAGTATTTAATTTCTCACCCATGCGACAGAGGAATCTAGCTGTTTTGCTAACCTTACTTTTCTTATCTCAGTCTGGTTGTCTCAGACAGGTCGTCTCAGTCAAGGTGTCCACGCCCTTGGAACTACTTTTAAAAAAAGAAACCTTTGTTGTCTTCTGCTATGCCTGACGTAGTTGTTCGAAAATCAAACAACAACAACAACAACAAACAAATATATAACAAAACAACATAGTAACTTAAGGTCTCTCCAATTTCGAGAACACACCATACAAAACATTTCGAGAGAGACAGACACACACACGCACACGATGTTGAGCTTTTTGGTATTATGCTAGTTCGTTCCACACAGCATAGTCAGTTTTATCCTATCTGCAGGCCTGACTCAGTACATTTTCAGGTCAGCATCATTAAATGTAGCTAAAGCTACTTAACTAGTTTTAAATACTTCGTGTGAAACAAATTATATACTGTTAGCTACATTTAATGACGCTGACCTGAAAATTGACTGTGCTACAGATAGGATCAAATTCTCAATGCTGTGTGAAATGAACTATGGCAGAAAACACTGATCTATGCAAATAGCCTATAGGCCTATACACTTCATAGTCTTCCAACGCTCTTAACAACTACGGAAAACTTAGTAACAGCCAGAAATGTGTTGTGTCAAACACGCTTTATTTTATTTTTGTTAAGCATCTCCATTGCGCCCAAGTTGAATCAAAAATATACCTAACTATTTAATGGCAAATAATGCACTTACCAGCCAGAAGGAATCATTTATCCGTCAATACATTAATCCATAAGCAAATTTCACTGTAGCACTTGCCATATTTCCAAGACAGAAAAATACATTTTCAAAGAATCCGTGAACTTGAAAGTTTAGCACATGGTTATCCACTGGGGTCCGTATTTGGAGGGTCTTTTATACACGGGGGTACTTTTACAATCAATATTAATTACAACACAAGTATGTCACAAACAGTTTCACCTTCTCTAAAGAAAAGGAGAGTTATATATGATAGTGACACGGATCTCTAATTATCTGTGAATAACCCAAGCACGGACACTCATGCTACATGTATATACACTACAACAGAGCTGTGGGCCAAGTATAGTTTCATTATGTACAATATAATTTTCTAAATTGGAACTAATGAAAATGAAACATTTTCTTGTAATAAATATTAACTATTTATTGTTAATTTCATATAACATCCATATATTAAATGTGATAATACCTAAAAACTATGCAACGTTTAATGTTGTTATTTTTTGGGGGCTCACGCATAAAAACTGTGTACTTCGGATGACACGTCACGCCACAGTCCTTATTAACATATTCGTATTAATGCAACGCATGTAAACATTGGCGCGTGAACTATATTGCACAAGGGAGGAGTTCTTTCTTACCTTAAAGGATAATATTGGGTGAGAAAAATAATCTACGCTGGGGTTTGGACCGAGACAAGGAATTCCCAGTCGCGGGGTTACATTATAAGTCTCCCCACTCGGTCAAGCCTCGTGGGGAGACAAATAATGTAACCCCTTAACTAAGATTTCCTTGTCTCGGTCCAAACCCCAACATAGATTCTATATATCTCGCACCTCCTCCAACATAATTTGAGATGGAGACTTCAAGGATTTTAAAATGATTTGGGGTTGTTTTTGATGAGCATAGCGATTTTCAAATTTCAAGCCATCCCCTGTGGGAGGAGCTGTATGTATGTACATGTGTGTGTGTGTGTGTGTGTGTGTGTGTGTGTGTGTGTGTGTGTGTGTGTGTAAGATACGTTAGAAAAGCATGATGATAATGTTTCCTTGCTACAAACCTCTAAATTTTGACTTAGCATCTAAGCTGTAAAGTATTATATCTTTCTCTGCATGATCCAGTTCTATTTTGCTTGAAATAAATAGGGCAAAAGGCAAAACTTGGCCCGTGGACACATTCATTACTGCCATGAATCTACCCAACAGAGGTCACTTAAAGACTTGTGCTAGAAACAGTCCAAGTGAGACGTAAAACATCAAAAATCAATGATCGTTGTCAGAAAAGTATTTTAGTTGCTTCCTTTTTTTACTCTAATTTAACTTTTTTCATGAATTCAACAACGAAAGTGGGTTGTTTAAAACTTTTTTTAATTGTTTTTAGTTTTGAAAATATTCCTTTTCGAGGTGGTAGCGGGAAAGGGATAAGGTATGTTCAAACATGAAAGGTCCATATTGAGGTCCATGTGCAAATAGTTATTAAAACTGTATAAAATTTGTCTCAAATATATCAATTATACGGTATTTTCGTAGGATAGGAAACTTTTGAAGCTCTCAAACTGGGCGAGATATTTTTATTAAATAATTGATTGTATTATTTGATAAGCTTTTATTTCAAATTTAGATTGGTCTCATTTCCATTTTCATTGAAAGGTTTAGTTAAAGCCCCATCACCCGGAACCTACTTCCCAGAAAAAGTGCATCCCCAGCGTGAGCGTCATGCACCTAGATATTCACTTGGCTTCCGCACGCGCTACCATAGGCAGGATCAAAATCCCGCCCCCAACAAATATTATCTTCCACCGGTAATTGGCAGCCGTCAGCCGAACAAGTCCTCGTCCTCTGCCTTTTCCATAACTGGTAGGTCTCAGTTAGGATGTTACTACGAGGATCTCGCCAAAGCTCCCGGACCAGGTTGCTACAAGTCCGTACTTCCGGATGTTTATAAAAGGAAGTCCCCTTTCTACAGCATTCTTGGACGACACGAAATAACAGGTGACGAGCTAAAAAAGCCGGGACCAGGTCAACACAAGCCCGAACTTGTGACCATCAACAGACAATCAGCACCGAAATATTCCCTGGGCATTCGCCATTCGGAGTATCTCTGCCCACTCATTGTTGATTAATCAGTCCACTAAATTTGCCCTTCGCATTCGTATCACGTATTTTACCTAAACTGCACTTTTTGAAAAATATGCGAAATCTTCAACTACGGTACTTTTACTTCATTGGCTATTTTATCAAATAAAGAATCTCGGTGTTCAAATTTATTTAACCTGTTTTGAGAAAATGCTGCAAAAAAGTTCATATTAAATTTTCAGATATCCTATATTGATTTACTTTCTACTTGCACTATTTTCGTTCATGAATCAAGTAAGAGTTTCGTTATATATAATACTATAATAAATATAATTTTTATATCCTGCTGCATGAAGGTGCTATTTTTGGCTACACTTTTGAACACTATTTTTAATCTAACTTTTACAAACACTACCAAAAATGTAAAATATTTATGTTACACAATATAATTATGTCAAGATTAATTGAGTTTCATACTTATTCATCTTGCAAACGCTACCAAGAAGTTAACGTGCAAAATTTTGTTTGACGCAATTTGAATATAAGTGCATGTAGTTTATCAATCCAGCATAATACTTTCAATTTTTGCCTCTCTTTTTGTACGTCCTGCCAAACAAACCGTACATAATTTTTGTAGTTATTACCAAGCGGGCGGTGTAATTTTCTCATATATTTTGTTTAAATATCTTACGATAATTTATAGTACCATTGATGCTGGCATCAATGTTTGTTGTTTTATTTTTATTTTGTTATTTATTTTTTTTTTTTATTATTTTTTTTTTATTTTATTTTATTTTTTTTTTGAGGATGGGGGGTTGAATGATGTAAACGCTATTGTATGTTATCTAAGTTCTATGCTGTGTAATATATTTATACAGTCAACTAAATCGTCTTCATAAAAAGTATCAGTCAAAAATACTTTTGTATAATCGTGATTTTTAAACATTTCTGTATGTAAAATGCAAATTGTTCATGTCAATACCGATCTATTTTGCTTTGGAGTATTTTTATATTGATGTATAATTTTGAAGCATTTAGTCTTTAGGAAAATCACATTCAACACTTTCAATTATATAAAACTGTTGTTGGTGATTTTCTTCATTGAGAATCAGAATAAAAACTTTTTAAAAGCATCTGCCTCTATTGTCTTATCAAACGTTTTACCTAAGTACTACAGTATTTGAAATGATATTGTCCTATTGAATGAACATTATGTGTATTAACCCTCTTTACCAAATATAAATACACGGGTTATATGTCTTCATGTACAACATACGTAAGTTACTCTTTTAATTAATGCATATGGATCATGGTATGTACCGAACACCGCACTAAAATATTGTCCAACAAAGCTATTAAACCTTTTTTTTTTTTTTTTTTTGTTTTTTTTTTTTGTTGTTTTGGTATTTCTAATTGCAACATTTTTCCATGATTGTATACAGGTTAAACCGGCAAACTGACTATAGCAACGAGTAGAAAATGATGTATAAAAATTGGCAAGCATACAATTCGCTAATATTGCACATATATACTAAATGCGCTAAATTATGTTGATTTAAAGTAATGCTTTCCTTTGACGCAATATATTTTGTAAATATTTTCCGGCAATGAAACGATAGAATAAGAAATGGATGTGTCTACACTGTACACACATTGATGTGTGCACGTATAGAACTACTTCGGTTATCAGAATCATCAATCATTTACTTTTTGATTCATCCAACCAATTTCAGGATCCTAAAACTCCAGCTAACAACCGTCAACTCTCATTCAATTTAGGGATATAGCAAATTCGAATGAGCTGATGACCAGTCATGTTGCGGGAAACGTGTGAAACATGAGGAGTAACGTGGTGAAAGGTATGAAAAATAGAATGAGTCGATCAGCACAATGTCATTGTTGCAAATCCACAATGGCAATTATTAAAGCCTTGTCTGATTTAATCAACGATCGTTACATTACAATCACTTATAATTGATATCGATATGATCTACATTCTTCTTTCTATTCTGTAATGTTTCATAGAAGTAGAGAATAGTTTGTCTGACATCCAGGAAACTGATGCATACAGAAGTTTTCTAAACATATGGCAATACAATTCAGATACAAATGTTCATAATTTACATACTTTTACCCTTACCATATATTTTAAAAAATGTGTATTGAAACTGGTGATTCAGTTTTTGTGAAACTCATGATATAAAAATTTCTATTACATCGACAAACGAACAGATATTTTCTAAATCTGCTCTTTGATAGTCGAAAGTAAATTACACTGGTTTATTAGCTACGTATTCTCTAAAGTAAAGAACGCATAAAGCTGATGCTAGAAACAGCAGAAACTCCACAAATTCTCGTATGGAATGCAAGAAACGTGTCCACTGAACCGTTACATGCATCTGAAATAGAGAAATATTTTATTCTCCCCCACCAAATGGTGAAAGCACACTCATTTGACAACGTTCATAAACATCAGATTGATTCACATCATAAAACAGGAAAGTTTACATTCTTAGAAAGAGATGGCTGAGATCAAGATGGAGACGACTAAGATAAAGAAAAAGATGACTAAGCGATGCGCAATTTTAGATAATGAGCAGTATATACTCAGTCCAGATGTTACCACCGACTTCTGGTAACCGGGCCTCCTCCCACAGACCAAACAAAATAACTCAATCATTTAGAAACAAACAAATAAATAATTTTTTTAAAATATGATATCAATAAGTAAGCATGCGCTTTAAACACTAAGTGACCTTTGGCAGAGTAGCGGCATTCGGGACTTGGTCTCCGGAATAGAATAATTGCCTTGGATGTCCATTGGACATAGCAAGTCAGCTCTATAAAACATGCTTTTATGACAGATAAAAGATAAATAAAGTCGAGAAATCAGAGAAAGGAAACATAAGCAATTAAATAGAGAAACCACGAGTATATTTTATTAGCATATACATCCATGCCTATACAGAAAGCATTAACTCAACAAGATATGTATGAAATTGCAAACAACTTTAGGGATGGGGGAATTCTTTGAAGATGGTACAAAATTAAAGGACAATGAGCTTGATTCACATGAGATGGGATTGAATGCAGCAAAGATTATTGTGCAAAGGAAAGGCTAAATAACCTAGAAAATGAATCCAGAAAGCATGTAACGCTTTATACGTGCATCGATATCGTGATTGCATGCTAATGGGAATCAAATGTTTGTTGTACAATGCAAACTCTTTAATTTACAATGGAGCTGCTAGAGTTTTAGAAGAAAACATTAACTTAAGAGGCTAAAGGTTAAATATCCATATTGTAGGACTTTCATCAGGTTCTGGACTTTTTTTTTCATAGTGAAATTACTTGCTACAGCAGCTGGAGCAGCGTCATGGGTGTAACATGATGCTTGCAAAAGGAAAGACAAAACGCAAAACGACTAGGAAAAGGCTAGAGGAATTCTTCATACGTGTCAAGGCAACCTAAAGAGGACAAAAGATGGTCCAAGAAGAAATAGCCAAGCTTGAAAAAGAGCTAGCAGCATGCCACCAGAAAATAGATGAGCTAGAACAGACACGTAAAGAAGACGGAACATGCTAGTATTAAACTTTCGAAAGTTAGTCAGGAACTAACGAAAAACAAAACTAGGACAAGCAGAGCTAGGCCGAGCTGGATGACGGTCGATAAAACAAAAATTTTTTGGACTAGCTGCGCTGTGACAGCATCCTACTTCTACTTCTAGCAGATGGTTGCACGATCCAACCCAAAAGGGACGTATGTGGCTTCGCATGTTAATGAATTGCGGTCACCAATCAGCTATTTACAAACAAGGATGGCTAGTGGTGATAGTAGTAACAACATTGCTATCAAACTAGTTGTTTGCGTGGCACTGATTGTGCACGCTACTGAGACACGCCGCGCGCCGTCTTTCCAACACTACCCTCCACGCACTGCTCATGACGCCACACCCTTTGCAGAACGTTTTTTGGAAATATATAAGGTTTTCTTGTATTGTTTCCGGAATATGTTTTGCATCAATGTTTGAAACATTTGTTTTGATACAAAAAAATAAGCACGACAACAAAGCTGATTGCAACAGTCCAACCGACAGCGATTGTCATCCATATTTTTTACTTGCATGCTAGCTCGCTTGTCTGCAACGTTGTTTTTTTGTGGGGTTTTGTTTGTTTGTTTGTTTGTTTTTGCATTTGCTGAACAGTGCTGTTCTTCGTGTTAAGCATCAATATGGCATCAACATGATTTCGTAAACGTCTTCGCTGACAAGGACTACATAGCATGTTGATGCAGCATTTTTGCCCCATGTATGGTGTCGTCCACCTATTCTTATCTATATAATGTCAAATCTTTAATTGTTGTTGTAATTGTTGTTGTAAGTTACGCGTATGGCGTGTGTATATTTATTGTGTTTTGTAGTTTTGCTTTATGGAAATATCTTACCTGATGGGACTTTATCTAGTGATAAACAACAAGATGCCATCGAGAAATCCGCTCAAAAGCTACCAAAATTTATGGAAAAGTGGTATTCGTGCGGATGAAGATACACCCATCCCTCTCCTGTTACTTCTTCAGCCATCTTTCACTTCTTTCCGACTGATCCAGCTATGGTGAATAAAGTGGGTTTAGCCGAATTCCATTGCAGGAGCTGTACGATTTAAATATATTTTACCGTAATTTTTTTCAGATGGTTCTTATCTGGTTAATTAACGATTAAATTACAAATGAATTAACTCCGCATGCAGAGGATATCATGACCAAATTATTCTGATCATTTTAGTTCGTCAGAGATTAGTTGGCTAGGGAAACACCTTATCTGGAGAAGAACAAGCTTTTTCACTGACACACTTCCTCGCGAATTCAAGTGCCCACTAACCCAAATTTTTTTCAATGGTCAGGCTATATCCAAGACATAATATCGCAGTCGTAACAGGTCATGCCCCACCAATATACAAGTCGCAGCCAAATGAAACATTGTATTAAAAAGAAAATGAATATATCTACTGCGCACAATAAATGTCGCGAGACCAAAATGATTCTTTTAAGGGCGCTCTATCAGTACATTTTTTAAATTTTATATGACGCGTTTTTCTTTCCATTGCGATAGAATAGTCAGTACACAACACGGATGGATATACTGCACTCCCAAGGTCATGCAGTATATCCATCCGAAAAACTCGTTCATATTTTCCCATACAAATGCAGTAACCTATAATTGCTTGACGGGGAGAGCTTTTGTACTACATGCATGATGTAAATCCAACTTTCAATTCACTTATAGTAGAGACTGAAATCAATATATAATTGGTACAATCCATATATTATGTTGTGGAGGAAGACTACTCGTACACGAGGCAACTTGTATTGGAAATACATTAAGTTGTAAAATATTACCAATGCAACAGAGAGAAAAACAAATCAAATAAAGGGAGAAACCAAACACAAAATACCTTAAATGTTAAGAGTGCAAAACAGAAACGAGATTGAAACCGCATTGCAGTTGAGGAATACAACATATTACATGGAAGGAAAGGCGATAAATAAAACGGTTCAGTGTAAGTGCACAAAATAATTCAATTTCCTATCAGTTTTTGGAACCTAACTAATGGACATCTGATTTTTCAAATTTGCAAATACTACACCTTACCATTGTTCTCTTATTCAGTAAAATGCAAATAAATTTATTAACGAACCTTAGCCATCTTAGCAGAACAATCACATTAACAAATTTTCTATATTAAAACTTAACGTTCACATAAAAGCCATTAATCATTTTTGATCATTTCAGTTTAAAATTAGTCCAAGAATAACGTATGAAAAGATGCAGATCCCACAGTGACACGAGACTTTGACAGAAATTACTATATAAAGCAGTGGTTGTGTGATTTACTACTGAATGTAATAGACAGCATCGTGTCCGAATCAGCGAAGCTTCTATACAACTTTCACATTTATTTTCAAATTCTAGAAAAGCTTCCTGAATATAAAATACCGTTACCTGATAACATTGTATAGAAAAAATATATCAGCAGCATAACCATGAAACAATCTTCAACAAACAATCTTCAATAATTTTCACATTTTGTTACTCCATTATTGGAGATACAGCAAAGCAAAAACCAAAGAAATACTTGATAAATAATGGGTAAGAAGAACATGCGAATGTACGCCAATGTTTTGGGGATCAAACAACTGCTGTTGCGTTAGCTGTTTACAAATGTAAATATAATTATTTGGCGGGTATTTTTTAATAGAGAGCGAGGAAATTGTCAGCAAATTGTGTAGTAGACAAAAATGAGCCTACTAGCATAATTTGCTTCTTTATTTAAGATAGAAACGGATATAAAATACGAGGCAGCTTCTAGATTAAATCAAATTATTACGTCTTATATAGTCTACATATTATGTGCATAGGTTGAGCATATTGCATATCTTACACGCTCTATCGATAGTGTCTGGACCGCTCCGGTGGCCTAGTGGTTAGAGCGTCCGCCTCGGATGCGGGAGGTCGTGGGTTCGATCCCCGGTCGAGTCATACCAAAGACTTACAAAAATGGTACTAACAGCTGCCTCGCTTGGCGCTCAGCATTAAGAGGTTAGTGTTGGGACTGGTCGGCCTGGTGTCAGGATAATGTGACTGGGTGGGACATCATGCTACATGTCTGCGGCATGATGCCCCAGTGCTAGACATCACTATAAACTGCCACACTGCAGACATCGTAGTGATATGACTGAAAAATTGTTAAAGCTACGTTAAAAATCATAATCACATCACATCACGATAGTGTCTGGCACTGGGGAAAAGTTAATGGAACTATTAGTTTTATGAGATTTAGTTACAACACATATAAAACCTGCATGGTATAATTTTTACAAATTCAAAAGTGAAACTGGTGATTGCTATTGGTGGTGACATTATCTTTGTGTTACCGACTGATATGATGAAAGTGGGTAATATCGTCGGATAGTTAGTTAGTTAATTTAATTTACGTCGCTTTCGCCCATATGGGTTCAATGGCTGCGCAGCAGGCTGTTTAATTGTTCGTGAGGGAAGGAATCAGTGCCACTTCCCCCACACATTTGTTCACTCATAGAGTGGTGTTTAATTATAGCTGGCGGGTTGTGGTACTATTAATACCTTAACAACCTGTAATTTAGCCCTCATGAGTGGGAGTAGACCCTTCACGCACTCGTGTCTAGACTGTATCAGCAGCAGAGGAGGTGAACAGACCACTTGTCTGAATTGTCATTTGTCTAAAAAAATAAGGTTCCTACGAAGGCTGAAAATAAGGTCAATAACGCTAAACCAAAGCCTCTAACTGACCATGAGATTTTCTGTAATTGGGTTACCTTATCTCGTTACTTTATCTTCGACTCTTTGTTTTTATTTTATGGTGTGTTTCGTTTACTCGCCGGGTCACTCAATATTGGTCGTTCACCTCCTCTGCTGCTGTAGTAATTAAACAGCCAGTATAAATATTATTAATAATGGTTGGAGAACCACACTCAGCTAGATTAGCTCGAGAGCGACTAGAGTCAATTAAAAAATATTTACCTGTCCGTGATTCTGTCAAACAACAACTACAATCACGTCAGAAATCTCAAGTTGAATTTGCAGAGGATACAAAACAATTATTTAAACCTATTACAGAAACAACTAAAGGTCTTCTTCCTGTATTAGAAAAAACCGCTGAATCAACTGGAAAAATAGCAGAAACAACAAAACAAACAAAAAGGATTTTACGGGGACTTCCAGCTGATATAGCTGCTGCTCAACAAATACTTATACCTGAAGGTGCTGAAGCACCACTAACCTCTAAACCATCTAAATTAGCTATTACAAAAGAGACAAAAACAAAGGTTAATTTCACTGATAGATTCACTGAAAAAGCTTTTAAACATATTAGGGGAATTAACAGGGAGGATTTACATTTTTTTGCTGTTGATACCTTCAAAAAAACCAGAAAATCTGTTTTGCATCCTGAACGCGTCGAAAAACCTGTAGATCGTGAAGGCTGGTATAAAGGGATATATCGCATAAACACAGGAGTTGAACAAGTTAGAGAGAATGATCCAGATTATATTAAGTATAAACTAGAAATAAATAAATATATTAGCGACCTAGATTTTCAAGGGGAAAGTGCAAGGCGACAACAACTAGAACAGAGACAAATAACACAAGAAGAAAGAGCACAGGCAAAACGAGCAATGCAATTAGAAAAGCAAATAAAAAGGGGAGAGAGAGAACGTAAAAAACAAGAAAACGAAATAGAAAAGAAAGAGAAACAGAGTAAAGGGAGAGGAAAGGCAAGGGAAGGGTTACTACCGTATACAGAAAGAGAACGACAATATTTTTCTTTAGTACCAGAATTAGAGGAGGAGGAAGAAGAAAGGAAAAGAAGTAAAACGAAAAAAGAAGAATCTCAAAATTCTCCCATCAGTACAGAAGAATGGTGGGAACAACATGAAAAGAAAAGAAAATCTCAAGACGATCCTGGTGCAACTGGAAGCGGCTTTACTGCTCAAGGAAGTGGTTTTATTACTTGTCCAAACAGCGTTCTCTCCGATGTTAATCGACTAGAAATCCTCATTGGAGGAAAACGAGCTGGTAATAATTCCCCAGAAATAATTAATGAAGCAGCTGATATTTGTAAACGATCATTTGCAGGTGGTATCATGGATATTAATGTGTATTGGTCTCTCATTAATGAAATCGCCGATGACTACCACAGTGATTAAGTATGTAATTGGATACAATGACTATAATAAGATGATCATACATAATGCTCAACGTGGACCAACCATGGTTAGAGTAATAAATTCACGATTACTAGTATACAAAACGACCTACGGAGATGGACTAGGTGATGTTGTTCAGGGTCTATTTAGAAGGATAGCCCCAAAAGCAATACCGATTGCAAATCAACTGTGAATGATAGCTATTGATGTTGTTCGTGAAAAAGGTACCAGTGTTCTTGGTAATCTTGCTGGTAAAGCATTCTCAGCAATCAAGGATAGACTAGCACGATTAATACGACAAAAACCTCAGCCACCAGTGAAACTGGCCAGCACTGAAGTGATGCCCGCAAATATTATTAAAATAATAAATCAAGCTGCGAATCAAAAACTAGCAGAGTTGGCTGATGTACCACCATCAGAAAAAGAAAAAAATATAACCGCTAGTCTGATAGCTGGAAGTGGTCTTCGTGTTAGACGATAGCAAATAAAATAAAGATGTTCAAATGTATATCTGATCCTGCATTCGACATGGGCGCACCAGTACTCAAAGATGAATCTGTGCGCGATTATCAGTATTATTCTTATGATGCACGAGAGCCAATCCAGCGTGGGCGAATTGAGCTGCAAGTTCAGGATACAAGCAGATATTTCTTACCCGCTGAAGCATTTACTGAAGTAGAAGGTGCAATTTTAAATATCGCTAATCCTGCAGTACCAGGAGCATATGGAGACGATATTAAAGTTGGTTTTGTTAATAATGGCATTATGGCGTTGTTTGACAGCGCTACGTACATGATTGATGGAAAAAATATTGAATCAATTCAAAAAGACGTCGACGTTACCACAACAATACTTGGCCTTGCAAGATACAGTGACGATTACTCAAGATCAACTGGACCGTCAATGATGTTTGCAAAGGATACCTCTGATCATCCAGAAAACATTAATGTAAATATGGGTAATGTAAGAAATGGCGCAGGAACCGCAGAAACTCCCGCAGTAATATCAATGAATGTAAATTTTAACTTAGGATTTGCAGCACGTAAATCAATGTTAAAAGGTAATAGGAGAGCATTTTCGTGTACAATTACACTGTCACATATCTTTGGATTCTGTAGAAATGTCAGAAAAGTCATTTTCGGAGCTAAGCATACAGTTGTACTCGTACGAAAGGCTACAGATGATGATGCAGTATGGCGACCCGTTGGTGATGCTGGTAAAGTAATTCTTACAAAACTTTCATTGTGGATGCCAGTATTATCTCCATCTATTGCTGAAGAACAAAGATTAATTTATTTTATGGATCAAGGTGGTAAATCAATGTTATCTTGGTTGACAGTAACAACAGATGCTGTGCAGAGCACTGTTAATGGTTTGTTTACTTGGCAAATAGCTTCTCAGCAAGGAATAGCCGCACCACGACATATATTTATTGCTTTTCAAAATGTTGCACGAGTAAACAGTCAAGAACGTAATATAATGATATTTGACGATCTTGGCGTTAATGAGGTTTCTTTGAGAATAAATGGACATCAAGAGCTATCCGAGGATATTTTATTAAATTTTGAGCAAAATCATGTAGCACGTGCACATCATCGTTTAATGACATATATGGGCCGTGATCAAAATGTTGATACTGGTTTACAAATATCACAGATTTTACAACTTTATATCCAATCTATTATTTTTGACTAGAACATTTAGATTTATTCAGACAATCTGTTGTTGACATACATTTTCGAGCTCGTGTGAATAGAAATATTGTAGATATTCCTAATTACAGATCAATCACTGTTATACTCAGCGATAAAACAATGTTACTTGAAGGTGTTGGTGGACGAATGAGAGTTGTTGATTCTCCAGTAGAAAACTTGTACTTAAATCATTTATGATATTATAATGTCATATAATCACGTTAGTGTTACCCTGACTCCTGGTCAAATTAAAAGGCTACAATCAGCATCAAAAGATAACTGCGGTATAAAAATATCGCTAAAAAAGAACAAATCGCAGGTGGTCGAAATAAATTATATCTTACAGAACGTCAGTTCAGAAACTTCAGTGAAACCAAAAAATCAAATAAAGGTATAAAACTTAATCTTTCTGCGGGTGCCATTAAAGACATCGCTAAGACGGGTGGTATATTTCCACTTCTTGCAGCTATACCAGCATTAATAGCCGCTGCAGTCCCAGCTGTTGCAAAGGCAGCTGCGTTAGGTGCTGTTGGAACCGCTGCTGGAATGCCATTAAAGAAAGCAATCGGACAGGGAATCATGCACGCAGAAAGCTTAAAAAAAAGATCACGGGCAAAACAACACGGAAGACGTCTAAGAGCACCAAACGTGCCACAGCCGGGCCGTCTAAGATTATCAGGCCCAGTATACGGTCGCGGTCTAAGATTGCCAGGGACCCCATATTCATGGTACGAAAAGGGTCTAAGACTTCCCGGGACAGTTCATCGATTCTACCCATGTCCAATTTTAATTTACTTGATGCTGCTAAAAAATTGAAAATAAAAAACTTCAGAGGTGTTTTTATGCGTGATCAATTACCAAAACAACCAAACAATATTGAAACTGGTATTATTAATCTCGATAAAAACTCTTGTCGTGGCACTCATTGGGTTGCATATGCAATTGATCCACGTGGAATAAATTTTGATTCGTATGGGTTGGCGCCACCAAAAGAATTTTTAAAATATGTTAGCAGCATGCAAAGTATTCCAATCTGGTAATCAACATTACCAACACAAAAATTACCTGATCCGCCAATATGTGGTCGTGAAGTACTCGCTGTACTTGATGCTGTATCTTCGGCACCACCAGGAAAGCCACCTCATAAAGTCGTGCATGAATATACTACGTTGTCACATTTAAACAGACATTAGTAAATATAATGGTAGATATTTACGGAAGATCTTCTCGCGGTAAAGCTCAGTAGCAAGGCGACTTATCTAAATATGCAACTCTTGACCAGGTCAGAAATGAAATCGATGATTTATTAAACATTACAAGTGTGGATCAAAATGAAGTAATTGTTTTTCAGGATAAACAAGGACGATTAAAGACAAGCAATATACAACTGCCAGATGTATTCATACGAATTCCTACCGCAGTTGTTAATAATATCGTTACTTTTACTGATCAAGGTAAAATACAAGATTCCGCTAAGTCAGTTAACGATTATATCAAGAAAGCTGGTGATTTATTCACGGGTTACATTATCATGAATCAAAATAAAATTATAGACCTTGGAAACCCAACCGCAGATACAGATGCCACAACGAAGAAATACGTCGACGATCAAGAATCTAAGTACGTATTAGCCAAAGGTGGTATAATGCGTGCATTTCTCAACATGAATAATAATGGTATTAATAATCTCAGAACACCAGAATTAAATTTTGATGCTGCAACGAACAAATACGTCAATGATAAGGAAATTCCAGTAACAACTTCGTTAACAACAATCAATGATGAAATTACCGCATTTGGAACTGATTTTTCTAATCACGTACAAACATTCTTAAATTTTCGTCGAAATATAAACAGATCTATTAATAATTTTTTTGGAAGTCCACCAAATTTTGATATTAGACTCTCTGACGTTAACATGAAACTCAATGATATTGTCAGTGGAATCCCTAATATTGTTAGTAAAACTAATCTGATTAAAATTCCACACAAACAAATTAACAATATCTTGTACACAGTAGCATCAGGATCATCAACATGGACACCACAAAATAACAGTCTCGAACATACCGCAGAAGTAACTGGGTTATACAGGTTGTCCATGTATGGTTTGGAAATTACTGCGGCCACTTCATCATCACCGAATGTACATTATAATCCTCTACTGGTGATGCTAAATAAGAACACCAAAGAAACATTTACGTTGACATCAACGGCAATGCCTCCGAGACGTTACTGGTGGTGTCTGGAATTCGTAGCTGAAACTCCTCAATTAATTGCCTAATTAAAAGACAACGTCATTAAGTATAATGAATCAAACCCAAGGACCCCAGTCCCACATCGACGTTCAACGTCACAGATATAATCAAGTATGTGAATGTCTGACCGAACTTAAAAATATCATCGACTATTATACAGTAAAAGTAAACAAATATCGCATACGTATGGTTGTCATTGATATAATTGTTTACTCAGTTTCCGCTATTATTGCTGGAGCCGGATTATTATTATCAACAATAACAATGACAGCGCCTGCAGTTGTAACAATTGTCGTTTCAACTTCAACGACTATCGCAGGCGTTCTCAGTATTATCGCTAAGAACATATCTGCATGTACAAATACTAAATTACACGAGTATATAATAAAATTACATACAGCAGCAACAGCTTAGTCTAAACTATCGTCATATATTTCGTCGTACCTCAGCGATGGTAAAATATCTGATGAGGAGTTCGCAACGATAATGAAAACCTACGATGAAGTATTCTTTGACAAGAGCCAAGATGAAAAAGTGGAGGATCGAAAATTCCCGATTTAAAATAATAACAGGAATAATAATAATGTCATCGTCCTTGACTGAGTCAAGAGAATCATTACAACAGATCGTCACTAATACAGCACCGCCAAAAACTACAATGATATTATTAAGTTCGACCAATCCTGAGTTTAGCGTTAACTTTCCAACCGCAATTCCAGCAAAAGAAATAGCATTATCACAATTACCGATTTATTATAGTTGGCCAAATATTAGATCAAAACCATTCGGTCTACTACAACCGAATAATTCATTAGTATTTGCAAATAAAAATAAGCCTGATGGAACTCCTGATTGGCAAGTAGTTAGTATTCCAACGGGTAGTTATCAAATAGAACAGATCAATGGTGAGTTTCAACGCAGAATTAAATCTATTACAGGAAAAGAATCCAAAATAGCAATTACTGCTTACGAACCAACATTATCAGCAGCGATTGAAATAAATTCACCTGATTATTCTGTAGATATTTATCAAAGTTCAATTAGTCCAGTACTAGGATGGCTTGAAGTTGAACGAGTTTATAAAGGCCCACCAGAACCACAACGATCTGATTTCGTTACAGATTAAAAAAATGTTTATAAAAATCCCAGAATAGAGAAAAGATGAATATCCATGGACAAGAGGAGAAAAATATATTAAATAGAATTGAAACCTATTTTATAGATGTATTTGATGGTAAAAAAGGTAAAGTAACAACAATCGATGTTGAATTAATTAAATCATGCTCTAGTCCGATTAAATCTGAGCATGAACGTGTACTTAATGATCTACGAAATTTATTTTCTAGCATCAACACTTCCTACAATGATGATTTAAAAAATCAGATAATTGAAACAATACAACATTTAAATCAAATTGCATCAGATCTAGAATATATGAATAAGGTTATCGTTGACAGAGAAAAATTATTAATAAACCCATCGACAGATAAATACATAGTAAGTTATATAGTTAATGAAGACGGCTCAATTCAGCGTGTTCCACTTAACCGTGTATTTAAAACAGTGTTTCTAAAATTTTATAAAATTACAGAAGAACAGCTACCAACATTTGTAATTTCGGGATTTAACTCTGAAGAGCTAAAGAAATCAGTTAATGATCTTATTAATGAACATTTTAAAAGAATATGTGGTTCATGGAGAAAATTAATCCCTCCACCAACCATTCTTAAACATAATAATGATCCACACGGTGGAGGCCGCCATATCTCATCTGGTATTGTTAATATAACATCAACGATCGCAGTCAATCTAGTATGTGACGTAATTGATGGCAGCTTTCAAGTAGATCTTTCAAAGTCTAACCAAGCTCAGCAAGGATATATATTATATTCATTCAGTCCTCAAGCTCCACCTCGGTGGTTAATTGTATCTGAGCCAATTAATCCCGTTTATCTACGTGTACATAATCCGTTATTATCAAGGATACAATTCAAACTTACTGACCAGACAGGACACGTTCTGGGTTTAAGAAATGAAGAATTAAATATTAATCTGTATGTACGCTCATAGAGCGTTATCGTAGAACGTCCGAGTAAATATTCCCTGATATAATCAGGGGAAAAAAATAATCTGATTCTGAAATTTATTTTTTTTACTGATTTTTCATAATCTGATGGGCTAAATGGTACTCTGATTAATGAAATGGTTACAAATTCTTCACTTTGATGGGTTAAACAGTACTCAAAATTATTAAAATCTGAATAAATAATCAAATTTCTTATAATAATATATGTTTGAGGTAATTGCACATATAATGAAGCGAGATAACTCTGCCGAGCAAAAACTCTCTGTAGAGTAAATTAAGCGATTACCTTGTTACTACGTCGTTACCTGTAATATATTACAAACGCAGTTGTAATATATGTATTTTAACCTAGCAAACGAAAACTTATACAGAAAATGTAATGTGCGATTATTTTATACAGTATATTTTATGAAGTGCGTTTGGAAATTGAAATAAATCCATGCCACAGTTCTACAATAATTGATTTTATTCACTACTCCAAGTGTGGCATGTTATATTGATCTGCATGTACACGCCAGGTGTGGCATGTTATATTGATCTGCATGTATTCTTCGACTTCCGGACTTCCTGTGTAGAATTATCATATTTTATGAAGTGTGTTTGGAAATTGAAGTAAATCTATGCTACAGTTTTACAATAATTGTGATTTTATTCAGTATACTGCTCGTACGTAATTTGCCTGCTTATTCAGTATTGGGTTAACTATATGATAATTTTAAAATGTATGTTTATATGAATCGGAAAGTGGTGCAGTGTTATAACGTTGGATTATCATACTGAGGGCCGCGAGTTCGATTCCTGTGGCTGAAAAGTGTCGACAGTATCGGAACGATGCCATTTTCCTTAAAGGATGGGGAGTAAAGCTCCAAGGAATTCAATAACCTCTCATCACGTTAAACAACGTGGTGAGTGCGTATGAATCTCTAAAGTTTCGTTTCGTTTAGTGATTCGCTGGGGGATGTGTCTATGCAAGCTCCCTAAAATAATCAGTAGCTTGCGTGAGCTATCTACCTCATTGAAGAGCTTCCATAAAGAAACATTCAGAAAGAATGTTGCCAAAAAGAAAACTTTGTGGGGTGCCAATAACGGTTATAAGAAAGACATCATCATGCAAAGGACCCCTCAAAGGAACCACAGGCAATGAAGGGGCCAGTGACGGGTAACCGCTTATGATGCTACTGATTATTTTTGTTATTTTTAATAATATATAGCGTATAATAATAATAATAATAATAATAATAATAATAATAATAATAATAATAATAATAATAATAATAATAACATATAATAATGATAATAATAAAAATAACATATAATGACATATAATAATGATAATAATAATTACAGCAGCAGAGGAAAGTCAAGGTTAAAAACTTGAATTCCAATTATTTTTAATTTAAACAAATATTTATTATATAATGAACTACGAAAATATTAATGATATTATCTCTGCTATTAAAAAATTACAACGTGACGGAATAAAGATATCTGATAATCTTGATCCTCAGAAAATTCTGTGTGATTCTGAATCATTACAACAACGAAAATCGATAATAAATATACATTACCATCTGATTATAGATTCATGAAATTAATTTATCAATCTATGTTAAAATCCTTAGCAATGGTAAACGACACACAGGTGAAGTTATCTGCACCTCTTGCACGTTCACTCGAAAAGATTAGATCCGAACTGTCTCACGAGTACGAAAGAAAAAAAGATTGTGAGTAACCGTGTAATGCAGTTGAGAAAGATTATGTCATTTGATTCTGTCAAAAGTGACACTGAGAGCAGCGACAGTGAGAGTGGACCTTTGACTGTGGTGATGGTTAAACAAAACCCTTGGCAAAATTGACAGAGTCGAACTATACAGTAAAAAAAAGTATTCATTTATTCTGTTGTTTTTTTTATTTTTATTTTAAGTTAAGAGGACAGAGTTATCTGACATATTCGAATATTATCCGCTGATCATATTTTATTGAAAATACAGATTTGTATGTTTATTTGCGACAAGTTGTACCGATTGTGGATGTATGCCAAAATATTTGGCAGCTGCATTTATTGATGGAAAAGTTATTTCTTGGCCTGTTTCTATATTTACTGCTTTAATAGCTCTCTTTCCAAATATTTTACACTTTCCTGTATTTCCACGTGCAGAATTCTGACTCTGCGTTATAGCTTGCAGGTTATGTAAATGATTATTTTTTGGATTTCCATCAATATGATCAATTAAAGTCCATATTTAATGACCCCATGAAAACATCCATAGATGAATCTACGTGAGAAATAATTTTTATTTCCACTGGTATTAAATACAAAATAACCAAATTTATCAACACTACCGACTGGTTTTTTCAATCGGCAGTTTCTGATCACACCATCACCAGATGCTTCATAATTTTTAATAATTGGATGTGCTAAAAACTCATTTCGCTCCATTTATATAATAATATTATTTGTCTAAATCGTTATTTTGAAAATCTAACGAGATAATCTTCTGCGGTTTTTATAGGAGATTCGACAGTTTTTTTTATCGTAATATTCTTTTAGTTCTCTATATTTTTTACCACCGCATTTTAGACACAACTGAGGTTTTCCTCATACTCCAACACCACAATGCACACACGGTTTTGGTCCTAGAGTCCCATGTCTAACGCTTTGCATATGTTAGCCGCAGAATTCATTTACGCATGCTTTGTTACAAGGAGAAGTATATCCGATCATAAGCCAATTACATCGATTCTTTGTTTGAATCATTATATATATATATATTAAAATTCAATTGAAATATATGTTTGTCTTAATTATAATAATGGAGGAATTATCCACAACTGAACCTTCCACCATCTCAGCGGGAGCTAGATTTAATCTTGACAAACTACAGAAATCTAAATTTAGTTTTTCGATGCAAGATCTGGCTTTAACAAATATGGATATAACTAAACGTATCCGTGAAGCCAAGAAGGAATTTCGAGACGATGGTGCGGCTCATGTGTGGCGACATTCAGGATCATGAATACCGTCGATGCTAGAATGAGTGACGAACAAGGTAAAAATATTAGCAACTATCTCGACAATAAGCGATATATTATTCTAGTAAAATTTATTGTAAATACAGACGAAGACACTTGGATGATTCGTGATAAGCGCGACCCTATACGCGTTACTGGAAATAACACTGTTATATTAAATAACAAATCCAAACCCGGAATACTGACTGGTATTGACAAACCGTATTATGAACGGGAATATCCTGTGACTGCAGTTGTCTATGCAATATATCCGCTGAATAATAAACCTGACGTCAATGATCTCAAGCCGATGAGACTGTCAGAGTTAAGAATAAATTGTGTAGCTGAACAAGTTAATGAACACTTCACAAAATCGATACGTGGCAATGGTTTAATGGATTTTCGACGTAAAAAAATAAATGAGTGGGCAGAAGCAGTTAAAGATACCGGAGCGTCTCTCAGCGACGTTGCTGAGCTGGGAAGGAAATTAAAATTTCCAATAACAGTGAAGACGTTAACCAGAGAGATTTTATATAAATCGAAATATGAATCAAGAGGAGCTTCGATAGATATTATTGATCATAATGCACACGCATGGACTGTGACAGTAACAATATTTCCACGAGACAGAACGGTTAAATTTTATGATGGTCATATATTTGATTTTATTAGAAATATCGGTAAAAGTGACCCTGTATCTGTTTGGCTGTTTCAAAGTTCAGAATATGATTATTACGATCAGTTTGTACAGCCTGGTGGGGATATTTATCGTACAGAATCTCTTCATGAAGAAATGAAAAATCTTTCGCTGAAATATACTTCTGACGATGTCAAGGTTGGACAATTACTGAATAATTGTTTTACCGTTATGTCAGTTGCTGCTCACTTTGCTCAGGAGAAAAATTCATGGAAACCGACACGATTGGAATTTCTTGAAGATGTCCAGAAAAGTTGTATTGAATATGGACACGGTGGATTATGGAATACTAAATACGATTATAGCGACGTTATCTCAATTGATATGGTAGCATGTTATCCTGGAAGTTTTCTTGGATACGGAGAGTGTTCTGAATACTTTAAGAGATTTGGACATCCATCACACGAGATGACCTGAGTTGCGATAAACGGACCCTTACCAAATTTTGACTTAACCGGATTCGCCCGTATAGACTCATTTGAATTTACGGAAAATCTCCATCCGATTACTTATGCTTGGTTTGGAAAACATTTTTCAGAAAAATGTTGGGTTCCAATAGTACTATTACGATGTATGCTCGATAATAAAATATTGATATCATCGAAGCTAAATGAAGCGATTATATCGTATCGTCCACAGAAACAAGTTTGGTTACCAGAACCGGATAGATTTATTATTGATAATGTCAGGAAAGAATTTCCTAATCTTAACGAGGATGATATTGTTAAAATTGCTTATAATATATCTAAATGCAGGAAAGAAAGCGATGAGAAACTTGCAAAAGATCTTGGTAGAAAGATAGTCGGTAAATTTACACAAGGAGGATCATATAATCATAAACGACACTGTACAAGATTAATTATGGACGATGCTGAACTCGATTTTGTAATCGCTGATACAACGGAAAAAAAACACATTTATAAATCGAAGTAATGCTTATTTATCAGACGGAACCAAACTAGTTACAATTGTGAGCTATATTGATGGCGACTCACCGCAGTTTACTCATTTAAGATCTTCGATGCTAGCGTACGTTTCGATAAATCTATTGTCGATGATAAATAGATTTCCTCGTTAAGCTGTCAGAGTTGCTACGGATTCGTTTTATATAAATAAAAAATATACGGATTTATTAAAACCGCTTCTCGGTATTGGTGAATGGGGATCATGGAGAATAAAACAAGAAAATATACTTAGTTATTCTGAATCTGCCGACATTGAAATTAAGGAAATATATTACAAAAATAATCAAATATCAGAATTGTCATCTGCACCATCTGTATATGATCCTGTGGCTAGACATCAGACTGTTTACCTTAATGGATGTGGTGGTTCAGGTAAAACAACTCGTGCGATTAAATTATTCCTGAACAACCATTCAGATATAATTGTTTTGTCACCGACACATAAACTCGCCAGAGAAATAAAAGAACGAGGAGTAAAATATCAAACTTATCTTAGTTTCTTCAGATGGTGTGGAGAAACATGGACTCCTGAGCGAATGGGTGAGAAATGTATACCTAAATATATTATCTGGGACGAGATAGACACGGTATCGTTGGAAATATTAAAAATATTCCTTGAATGGTTATCGACAAAGAATACTGCTGTAATAATGTGTGGCGATCATGGTCAACCACCACCCTTCGTGGGTCAATCTCCGCATGAATGGTTAAAATCATTTGTAGATTACTACGAAGAAATAAATGATGATCATAGAGCTATTGATGAACAGCTGAAAGAACTTAAAAGGTTAATCAGACTACAGCCAGATAAAATACAGTGTGAGATAATGCGTAAAGTAATTCCAGAAACACCAGTGAATGATTTTTGGAATTTATGGAGACCTGCTGATTTGATAGTCGCAAGTAGAAAAATAGTTCGTGATGAACTGCGAGAGAAATTATTCCTGTTACATAAAGAAAAATTTTCAAATCTACCTGTACCATTGTGTTATCGCCCAGCAGATACTCGACGACAGAATATTGAAGTTGAAATTCCTGGTGGTTGGATACAAAATCTTGTATTGAATGATATTGTTTTGGTTGCTGTGATCTTGTTGAGAGCGCATTAATGATGGATAAAACTCCATGGAAATTAGGATACGCTATAACAATTCATTCGTCACAGGGATTAACTATTTCTGATACAAATACCTGGATTGTCGATGATCGGATCGAATGGTCAAATTTAGTTTATCTCGCAGTGTCTCGAGTCAGAAGAATATCTCAGCTGCACAGGGTTATCATAGATTACGTGATAACTGAAGAAATCACCAGCGACTTTGTTGTCATAAAGAAACAATTAGCGAGTTATAAGCAATGTGACAAAAAAAAATAAGCGTGACTTTGATCTTGATGCTGAATTTATTATAACACTGAAACAACAACAGAACAATCATTGTGCAAGTTGTAACACAATAATGTTGTGGCAGTATTTGAATAATAATCCAAGACAGTTCACCGTGGATAGAATTACTAGTAGTCTTGGTCACACACGCGAAAACGTAATGCTAACGTGTCTTGAATGTAATCGACGTAGGGGTGCAAGTTTACATAAGTGAAGGTGGTGGTAATTGTGTGTCTTTAGGAATTACCTGTAATTGTTCACGTACAAATCCACGCTGAGATGCAGTTGAATCTAGTCTGTAGATTGCAGGTCCACCAGTGGATCTTACCACGTTGGAAATTTTATGTGTTGTCACACTCCAGATAGGATCAGTTGCTCTTTTTTTACCACCTTCAAGTTCACCAGGTTCATATAAATATCTTACAGTTACATTACCTAATACTGGTTGAGAGGAAGATTCACGTCGGCGTATTGGTATATATATTTTTTTGTAATTGCATTAACAGGCTTCATAGAAGATGCATGAGTAATTTCATTATTTAACGCAGCTATCACACTTGGTAACCTTGCAACCCATTCACGAGATCTCTCCCCGGACTTAAAGTCAGTGGATATTTCCTTTGCATATTCATATCCAAATAACCGCTCAGCAAGTGTTCGATTAAATCGTTCAACGATTGCCTGATCACGATGAATTTCAGTGTGTCCTCGTCTGATTTTAACGTTATGTTTTTTCATCAACGATAATACTGCACCAAGAAATATTCTTTACCAGGATCAATTTGTAACAGTTGTGGCCATCGCAAGGGTCCTCGTTGATAAAATCGTTCAAATGCGGATGCAACTTCAGATGCTGTTTTTCTTGATAGTGGTTCTGCTTCTTTACATCTACTTGCAACGTCAACGACAGTCAATGCGTATTTGTACGTGCGTGATTGACGTCTACCAATTTTAATGGTGTCATGTGGTAAAAATAAAATATTTGCTTGATGAACTTCATTAGGGGTACTGACATAAAAATGTGCGTACTGAATTTTTTTTAGGTGATGGTAGATAAATTTGCCATATTGCCTGTCGTGCTAACCACGCTGCAGCAACAGCACGTGAAACTTTTGATGCTTCAGCAAGTTTACTAATCGCTGCTCTGCCTCTCCAATATCCTCTTGGGCTATAATAAACAGATTCCATTATAATAGTTATATAATTAATTAACCAGCTCCTAGCATTATTTTACCTTTCATAGCAGGTTTTATTAGAAAACTAGCGAGTTTTTCTCTGAGAGATTTATCGGGTATAGAATTTAACGCATGAATCAATTTCACATCTGCGAGATGCCGTTGTTGTAAATCTTTGCTTTCATACGCAACATCATGAACATGACACGCTTGATCAATCTTATTTATTGGATACTCTCCAAGTCGCGGTTGATCTTGATCATCAAGTCGGATATCAAGTCGAGATCCAGGACCACAATAATTATTTTCATGAAGATGTTTCTCACCAGGGTATTTAGCCCATGGAGCTCCTGGTAATTTCCCTAATGAAGCAGCGATATCTCCACCTTTGACTGACAAGTCAAGAGGAATAAATTTATATTTTTTTGTGCCACATTTTACACATTTGCCTGTAATTGCACGTCTTTTATTTTTTGTTATTATCGTTGTCAATCCACTGGTATGGGTGGGTGCTCTGCATCTAACACAATATATTAAATCCATATCATTTATTATATGGATATAACTGACTTCTCAGCGACACGAAAACAAGAACCAGTAAGGCACCATCCAGCACTACCAAATTCTATTAGAATAATTATAATAGGCCCATCTGGATCTGGTAAGACACAATTACTACTTAATCGGATAATGCGATGGCTAAAGTGGAATAAATTATATTTAGTAGCACTATCTGTAGATGATCAACGATGTTATGAAGTACTTAAAGATTTTAATAAAAATGCAAAATTATTGGACGAAGACGGAAACGATATTATTGATTTTATCACCGATATTGATGAAGCCCCATCTGTAGATGACCTCGATGGATTTATTAATAACCTCGTAGTATATGATGATGTGATGCTGAACAAACAACCAAATCCAGCTCGGATATTTTCCAGAGGCAGACACAAAAATACCGACGTGATTTATGTTACTCAGCGATATACACAAATACCTAAAGTGATCAGAGACAACTGCAATATTTTAGTTGTGTTTAATGGAGTCGATAATTATACCTTACAAAATATTTATTATACTTGGTGTTCAGGGGATATGGACATGATTAAATTTAAAAACTTCTTTTTAAAAGCACAAGCTGTTCCGTTCGGATTTACAACAATAAATTTACATCACCCAACATCTACGTGTCGTATAGGTCTGGATAAAATCTTTGGTTAATTACAGCAGCAGAGGAGGTGAACGACCAAGATTGAGTGATCCGGCGAGTAAACGAAACACACCATAAAATAAAAACAAAGAGTCGGAGATAAAGTAACGAGATAAGCTAACCCAATTAGAGAAAATCTCATGGTCAGTTAGAGGCTTTGGTTTAGCGTTATTGACCTTATTTTCAGCCTTCGTAGGAACCTTATTTTTTAGACAAATGACAATTCAGAAAAGGGATCTGCTCACCTCCTCTGCTGCTGAACAGCATGCTTAATTATTGTATTAACTGGATGTTGCAACTGGTTCTAGATCAATTTGCCTGAATTTTATTTCTTAGTGAAATTGAGACTTTTGATCTTGAAATTCAAGAATAAATTACGACATTGACAGTGTAAGCATATATACTTTTAATTGGTTGACACCTTTGAAAAAGAACATGTGTTTAATTTCTTTGTGATAACATGCACGAGAGAGCGAGAGCGAGCGAGAGAGAGAGAGAGAGAGAGAGAGAGAGAGAGAGAGAGAGAGAGGGAGAGAGTATAACAATCATTATAAATATGAGATTATCTATTATGGATATTTAACTACGGAATTTACAGGTTGCTGTGACATGATTTGTCTGTTATTTTAAAAAAAAATTATTTACAGGAAGCGCTCTCTGGTATTTTGTGCCTGGCTCTCGCCTTTTCATATGTAGATGGAGGTGAGTAGGAAAGTGTGATGTGTGTGATTTAGATTTTTAACGTAGCTTTAACAATTTTTCAGTCATATCGCTACGATGTCTGCAGTGTGACAGTTGATAGTGATGTTTAGCACTGGGGCA
This sequence comes from Megalonaias nervosa, assembly GCA_016617855.1. Taxonomy (NCBI): domain Eukaryota; kingdom Metazoa; phylum Mollusca; class Bivalvia; order Unionida; family Unionidae; genus Megalonaias; species Megalonaias nervosa. Next base: position 20,227 of record JAECUM010019345.1, on the reverse strand, counting down.
TCAGTCTGCAGACATGTAGAATGGTGTCTCACCCAGTCACATTATCCTGACACCAGGTCAACCAGTCCTAACACTAACCTCTTAATGCTGAGCGCCAAGCGAGGCAGCTGTTAGTACCATTTTTGAAAGTCTTTGGTATGACTCGGCCGGGTTTCGAACCCGCGACCTCCCGCTACCACTAGGCCACCGGAGCGTCTGAGTAGGAAAGAGAGTGAGAGAGAGAGTAGGAAAGAGAGAACAAATTAGTTACAAAGAACCTAAAATACAAAGGTTGCATGTTGGTTTAAATGTTATATAATTCTCTCAGTTATATAGAGTTGTATGAATTATTTGCTTTGTTAACATTACACAGTTACTAAATACTATTTGCTTTGTTAACATTACACAGTTGCTAAATACCCCTAATTAATATGTATCCATGCATTAAAAAGAAAAAAAAAAGACAATATGCTATACAATGTATTTAACGTGGCCGGCCGCTGCAAATTCGTTTCGTTTTTAAAGCATTTAATTTTGCGTAGACTAACAAAGTTTATACATAACGGGTGATAGACACTTCAAGATTAATATTGCAAACTTGATCGAACTTTCCTTCAAGTGCATGCGTATCTAGAAAGATATAACGATTAGAAGCAGCTTATGAACTTTTATAAACAAATAAACACAATCATTATTGATAGATAGATAGATAGATAGATAGATAGATAGATCGATATACAAAATATGAAAGCTTGTTTGCAGAAATCTGCAAAAGGAAACGTGTAATCGGAGAAAGAAAAACTTTTAAATCGCCGTGACTAAAAATAGGCACCATAAAGAATAAGGAAGTTTATGTCGCAAGCACGCCATTTGATGCATGTTTACAACTTGCGTTTTTTATGCTCATTTTGAAACTTATAGGTCGTCTTGGGGTGCAGGGGACACACTTTGTGAAGGATGGGCATCGTGTGTTCCTGTCTGGTACAAACCAAGCCTGGGTTAATTATGCTCATGACTTTGGGAACCATCAGTACCAACATGCCAAGCAAAAGTATGAGCAGACATTGCAAGAAATCCAAGCTGCCGGTGGCAACTCCATACGTAAGCTAGAACAATCCTTTTGCCCCTTTTGTCAAGGAAATAAAATAAAATGTTTTTCTTTCGTTTTGATATTTTGGATAATTTTCCTGTTGACTTGCGAATTCTTTCTGCCATCGATCATACAAAAATTAATACTTGATTGCAACCTAACAAAAATGAGATAAAATAAAATGTTGCAGTCAAATGCAACTTTCAAGCTTTAATGGCAAGCTAGAAAGATCAAGATACCCGCAATAGAATCAGAGGAAGGAGTTTATGGAATCGAATTAGAGGAAAACATTTCGAGTGTTATAATACCAAACGTCTCTCGTATAAAAAGATAATTCTGTGCTAATAACATTAGTGAAAATATTTCACATGGTGATGATACTATATTTTACATATGAAATCATAAAAATTTCGGAAAATTTAGATTTCAGTTTCAAAAACTGGTATCTATCGGGTTCTTTTTAGGAATAAACATTTTGACTAAATTGTCAAAGCGTCTAATTAATTACATGTACTAGTTAAGGCTTAGTAAGAAAAGTGCAAAGCAACACTGTCTATCTTTACACAGGTGTTTGGGTCCACATAGAAGGGGAAACTACTCCATTGTTTGACGGCGGTGGTCTCGTTACCGGCACTGACCAGGCTCACAATCTAATTAACGAGATGAAGGAATACTTAACAGCCGCCCAGCATCACCAGATCCTCGTTTTCTTTACCTTGTGGAATGCGGCAGTAAAACAGCAGACACACGCTAGACTCGATGGTCTCATCAGGGACACTAGAAAACTTGAATCTTACATCAGTATGCCACAGAAGCCTTAGAAAGCTCATAGAGCTATATTATACGAATATTACTGTACCATGTTCCTCAACATATCTGATTGGTTGATATGAAAGGAAACAACGACACGCTTGCACGCGAAAATGTCTTATTAAATTCACGGTGTGAATTATTAGGGTTAATTACTAAATAAAAGGGGAATCTCGCTTTTAGATCAACTGGACCATATGGCTAAAATACATAATTATGCGCTCATAGTGAATACCCAATGTTTAGAAAACAGACATGCGAGTCAAATGTTTGAAACGTAATTAAAGATATAGCAACAGAGAGGACGAATAAACCAAAATAGAGGGAAGAAGAGGTCTCAGCGGTGATATGTGCCAACGGAGAAAGCCCCGTTGGCAGTGGTGTATTAAGGGAGGTGCGGGGGGGGGGGGCGATCCGCCCCGGGTGACAGCCAGAAAGGGGATGGATGACATCGGGAGAATTGAAATGCTAATACACGTTTTCAAGCCATATTTTTAATGTCCTGCACATTTCTATTTCCAGTTTGCTTATTACATCACTGTACTGTTTAAAATTCTATCTGTTTGCATTTTAAAATTATTTGTGGTGGTTCCAAAGGAGGGATCCGCCGAGGGTGCCGAATACTTTAGGTACGCCCATGCCCCTTGGTTACACATTGTGGCATGTATGAGCGCGTGCCAAACGGCCCACCACAGGGCTGAGCCAGACAATATTGGTTCGCAATGAATGGCTACCGTCGAAGGGTTAAATCCGAACCAGAAATGCTTTTTGTTTGAAGACTGGTAAAGCCCCTCCTGCCCTACACATATCATTGTTTTTGTTGCTACTTTGAAGCGTCAGTGTTTAAAATCCATGCACGTTACAGACGTAATGCAAAAGATTATTCAGAGGGGCATTTGCTGTCATCATTCAGCCAAGCTATTTGAAAAGCGCATTCCGAGAAATGTTTAATGTGCAGCTTTTGGGCGAAAACGACAAGATGTCTGTCCCATGTTTCGGGTTGCGTCCAAATAAATGCCGCTTCCCAAAACCTTCCTGCGGCTGTAGAGCCAATGGTTATTGATGATGGCTAACTGTGTGTAGACTACTCCAGAGTTCTTCAGGAAGACATATTGCTCATGTGTGCTACACTAACAAACTAAACATGTTTCTGTAGATGACTACATTTACTACAACGCAACCGAAAACACATTTTCCTTCATGGGCTTGCTGGTCAGCAGAAAGGATACACAAGTCACAGATTTTAGGTTCAGTTTTAAAGACCCAACTGGGTTTATAGATTCTTTTTCGGTATAAATCAGTACACATCGTACTATGATCATATTAATTATACAACACTCAGGTGTAATTTTTAAACCAGTTAGTCCATTGCATTCCAAAATTAGTTACTAATAAAGGCAAGCGTGTTTACCACATCGACTCTCCTTACTATGCGCATTGTATAATTTAGGCAGTCCGCTAGATTTTAAAATAATGCATGTAAATAGTTAAGCTTTCTGTTAGCTAACATTTTAAACCTCATGCAGTCAACAGAAAGATTTGTTAAGAAAACATTATGGTCAGCACCATTCACAGTTCATGCGCTTTATAATCCATTTATTAGTGATGATCGACCTTACCAAAATTTGTGCTGTTTGTGTCGTGTGATCTGTGTATTAACATTTACATTTCAATCCATATCAATAAATCCACGTACATAACCAGAGGAGTATTCCATATATTGAAATCCACATCCCCAATGTGGGAAATATATATGTTGAAATTAGTTGATCTTTCCAACATTGAGAGGAACGAGGACACAGACAAACAGGTTTTGCTAAATTGTATTTTATATTTTTCTGCAAGTTAATTTAAAGTTAGTTAAGACAGCTGTTTTGTTTAAAAAATGAAAGAGGAACAATAAAAGTGAGTTGATAGCCTTCACAGGATATGAGTTGTAAACTGGATGGAGATCGTGATATAAAAATATAATTGGTCTGGTGATTATTGTTGACGTGGTGATTAGTTATTACACGGGCGCACACCTCTGGCTGATATTTTGGTATACTGGCAAGATGACAATATGGAGAAAGAAAATATGTTCCCTTAATATCTTTCGATCCGGAATATTACGTTCTGCAAAACCTTTTCAACACGATCCCAAGAATCACAGTTAACATGCCTTCTATTCGTAGCTTTAAACCTGAACCTGTTAGCATTTATGACAGGTGCGAGAGAACCTCATTTTTGTAAAAAATCAAACGTGTTTTACCCTGTAAAGCCGTATGATATAATGCATTAAATATCCCGAAGAGAACGATATTGCAGAAATTATTTCGCCAAGTACCAGACTGCATTGTAAAGCAGTACCTTTTAATTTTGTTCCTGCTTCAGCGATATCGCAAATACCTCTAGATGACCGCGGGTTTGCTTGGGATTTTCTTGGTAATCCCATTATTCGGTGTTCATCGGTTTGCATTCTTTTAATGCAATATGAACTGTTACTTGTCAACCCCAAGTTATCGCAAATACTATTCCATCAGAGGTTTGTATTTTCTGTCAATGTAAAGATTTTTGCTATCTGCTACAAAACTGCGTCATCTATATCAGGACTGGCAGTATGTATCAATGATACGTCTTCTGTGTCTGTTTGCTGCCCCACATATCGTTCTTGATCATTTTGTTTTTAAGCTACGTGAGTTATCATTGCAAAAGCTAAATATGGTTAGAGTTGCTCTCGCACTTAATGGTGTGCACGGCGACAAACAGAGACGCAAAGCTGCTAGCATTTGAGATTTTGCGCGAGTCTTTAGTTAGAATGTTACTTTAACCTTCATGTGTCATCTACAGTGATTGCAAGCGATGACCACATGTCCTCACTGCATCTCCCATGGGTGTCAATGCAGCTGCGCCCCGGGCGGTTACTAAGTCTAAAGCTGCCAAAGTTTCCACAGTATTGCCTTGAATCCAAGCGATACAAACCTGACGAATTTAATAACATAACACCACTCAAGTTATTCTGTCGGCCATTAAGTATTCAGCTTCAAGGCGGTACTGGTGCCAGCTGCTACCAGCATACACGTTACAACACAAAAGTGCAACGCTGATCATCTTGAATTCCTTGAAAAGACTTTGCTGATACCAGGTTTTGGCTGAAAAGACAGACACAATTTTATGGACAAGCTAGGGGTAAACGATATCCTTCCGCTTTCGCCCTACCCATTTATCCGCTTCCTGGAGTAGGGAAATGAACTTAAGACAGAAAATATTCTTTTTCAGTGGAAAGCAGGGTCATCATGACCACTGTACGCCCTTTTAGCTGTCGAGGGTCAGGGGACCACCTCACATTTGAACCAAAGCATGATGGCAGCGTCCACGATTCCTAGCGGCACTTGGCTCGCAAGGCGAAACGTGCTGCACTGCCCGATCGACCTCAGATTCATCCTTGACGTCACGAAAGCTGCGGCGGCACTAAGATTCCTGATTTCTCTCGGCTCCGGGTAGGCATCTCCGACTGCCTTCACACAAGGAGTGTTTCGGGTCTTCGGTTATTCTCTCTGTAGTAGTCCACCAATATAAACCAATATTTTAAGGCTTTTTCACTGCAATGTGTGTGCATGGGCCTGCGTTGTAGACATTATTGCGTGCTCACTTAGTGGGTAAAAGACCCTGCAATGTGGCCAAACCGTCCTCCCTGCTGCTAATGATTTGACTTTAGTGTTTCTTAAAATTTGGCCTATAGGAAAAAAGGGTTAAGGAAATGAAGTCTCCATATGTGTGTAGCAGTTGGAAAAGTAGTTTCCACATAACTATCTGTGAAACATTGTCAGAAGTTCACAAGCTAGATTTAATTCTGACTTTAAAAATATGATTTTGCAATAAGCTATACAGAGAGTTTTATTTTAGATCTTAAGATATCCGGTATTTCACAGAAATTGAAATTGAAATTTCATTGATCATCATTGATACCGCAGAAATTGAACGATATACTATATGATATACGTGCGAGAAAACGAAATTTTGTGAAACCTGTAAAGTAACCTAAGCCTTATTTAACACAATTAGTCGGATTCTTTTATGCAGCCGCTGATTTCACTCCCGCCACATCAATATGTGACCACATAATTTGGGGTTTAATCTTAGTTATTACAAACGTAGACAACACATTTTCATAATCATTTTAAAGATAAATTTACATAAATTACAAAAATAATTTTGTCAAAGCCTTTAATAAGATGTTATGAACGTGATGGACGAAATAAGAGAACTGGTTTCGTATCTAATATGTTGTTCCGTAGGGCCAATTAAACGAATAAATGAATTATGTATGAATTTTGTTTTCTGCGAAATGTAGGGTGAAGCAAATGTTTTAGTTACTCTAACATCTGCATGTTCTTGTTATTTTTATTTTGGGTGATGAGGAGAATACATTAATTTCTTACCGTTGATATTATTAACACCTTTCCTTTATCTTTAATTAGACAGAGAGAGAGAGAGAGATACAAAATTAGATTTATCTAATCCATCTAGAAAATGCCCTCATACCAATGGTTAATGGACTTAAGGACCATCCTGGTCTGGGAGGCTGGGATATAATTAACGAGCCGGAGGGAGAGCTGAAACCAGGGGAGATCAACAGCGATCCTTGCTACGACACACGTCCTCTAACAAACAGTGGTGCGGGATGGGCAGGGCACCTTTATACAGTACAAGAAATGCAGAGGTTAGAATCTGAAATGTGAAATATGTATATTTAAAGGAGTGTGTGTGTTTGTGTGTGTGTGATTTAGATTTTTAACGTTGCTTTGACAATTTTTCAGTCATATCACTATGATGTCTGCAGTGTGACAGTTTATAGTGATGTCTAGCATTGGGGCATCATGCCGCAGACGTGTAGCACCATGTTCCACCCAGTCACATTATCCTGACACGAGGCCGACCGGTCCTAGCTCTAATCTCTTACTGCTGAGCGCCATGAGAGACATCTGCTAGTACCATTTTTATACGTCATTTGTAAATCCGCCGGGTTTCGAACCCACTAAATTCCGCGTCCGAGGCGGACGCTTTAACCATTAGGCCACCGGAGCGGTCTACATTTAAAGGATACATGAAACTCTCGTATACACATAATGCTTTGACACTTGCAATACGTGCACACGGAAATGTACATTCTATGTCTTGTGATGCAAAGTTTGTACATGGATCAAAATCTTAACTGCTATTTTGTATATGTTGCCATGCCTTTGAATAAGATATTATTATAAGATATTACTGAGATTTCACACTTAAGCATCATCATTTTTGTTATGTCCGTTATAAAAATATACGATCCCTGTATTGAATTATAGCATCAACATGGAATTGGATAGAGGTGGATTTTAGCTGTAGAGAAAAATGCAGTTGATTCACTCGATAGTGGAAAATAAGACGTGGAGTGTCCAAATGCATTGCGGTGGTACGGAAAGGCACCGGTTGAAAAAGAGGGGTATTCTTGTCAATTATTCCTTTGAAGGTATATGATTACTACGTACAAAAATATGTGAGTATTTTCAAAATGTCTCGGTGCGTTAGATCTCTAAGATGTAATCCTTACACAGAGGCCGACATAATTGTATGGTCATAAACGGTGACCAGCTCAACATATTTAATTACAAATCCTTCACAGTTCAAGCTTACAACATTGTTCATGAACGTTTGCTTATATGATGTGAACATTTTTTGTATATAATTAAACTCGAAGTAAGAGACCAGTGAACAAAAGTTGTTTCAAACTATTCAAAATGGGACTAAAGGGACATGAGAGCTAACGTACAATATGTATTAATTCTATTGAATCGACTTTATTCATGGCTTCGATAACACACATTGTGCACATTGGACCCACTATACTACGAAAACACAGCCTTTAATCTCTCATTTCTGCAGCATTGTAGGTTTGGCATTTGCTCGAAGAGGACGCTGCATTTGCGACGCATAACATGTACACCCGGTTATTGCCCTGTTGGTGTTGACAGCGCTATTAGACTCGATCCGATCGTCGTGTGTGTGTGTGTGTGTGTGTGTGTGTGGTGTCATTTATCGCTCTCATTCTCTTTGCACGTGTGTGTGTGTGTGTGTGTGTGGTGTCATTTATCGCTCTCATTCTCTTTGCACGTGTGTGTGTGTGTGTGTGTGTGTGTGTGTGTGTGATACAATTATGGCAATCGAGAATAAGTGCGATTGCTGCGTCTTCAGTCGGAGATAACGGGTACATGGTTTTATTAAATAAATAAGTATGATTTAAAGCTTGAAGAACTGTTATCCACAACTTTCGTATCACCAATTTAGCCTACAATCATTAAAAATAAATTCTGTCACTTGATGTGAATTACCTTTATCGAGTAAACTTAACCACATCAGATGACACGTCCTGTCCTTGATCAATCCGTTTACCGGATTTAATAAATAGTATTTAATATTACATGTTAGGCTACTTCCCGTAATTACAAATCGGAAGGAGAAAGAAGATAGCATTAACAACATTTCTATAGTTTTGTTTATAAATAAAACTATCTATTTCCAAAGAGCTCGTTTTTCATTGGTCACCAACAGTTTTGAGATGTTTTGAGTTTATATAAATTGTTTGTGAAGACGAACTGATTTATCGCTTGTAATCATTTTTTGATCTGCATGCATTCACATTTGTAATAATTGATATATTAATAAATATGTTGTGCAAAATACAATGAATACCAAAATATGTAAGTAATGTTAATATTGTAGACGTAAATAAACTATGTGCAGCCTAGCTATTGTTAACAGTGACTTACCGGTACTGCGTCACCAAAGACAGAAATAATTTAATTAAGTTGGTTTCGGGGTATCTGGATAAAACTAGCATGGCATATTGATGCAGTAATTATGTTTCTGTCCATTTCTTGATTATCCAAATAGCCCAAACTCTCAAACTTTGCATACTAGCTTAGAACGTAATGAGAAGTAACACAGTGATAGCGACTTTTGAAGCTCTTGTTTTTTTAGTGGTATTATTTATTTGGCTATGATTCTACAGCAGATTAATGCAAAAACGTCTTTTGTTATGAAAATATTTTAACAGATAACACATTATCGTAATGTATTCAACCAATCGCAATCCTACTACATCGACAGCTGCCCATGTAGGTAAGTTTTCCTGTAGTGAGATGGTGTGGATGAATGGTATCATTTTACAAATAGTCTGCTCTTAAACAGTAATCTCTTTCTTTAGGTTCATCAACTGGCAGGCTGACGCTATCAAACGAGCGGACCCACATGCTATGGTGACAGTTGGATCTTGGAATACTAAGGCCAATACCGACAAGTTTGGTTTCCATAACTACTGGAAGGACACTTGCCTTATCAAGGCGGGAGGAGGAACGAAACATCTGGTAAGGACAAGTTGAATGCATTTTACTTTTAAATGGGACATATACTTCTCTGCAAGGACGAGACACGCACTAAAATCGGAATTATTTCTTAACATATCGCCAGATATTTTTGGATGAATTTGTAATTCACATATCAAATACTTAATTTACTACGGTATAGCACCAAAATCTGAACAGAATTAGTACACGAACTGACATTCACGTATAGAAACATTGATATCAGGAATATTCTCTCCATGTATCTTTACCACTTTGTCTTCATGTTTGGCGGCGAATAAGTCCAAGAAAAAACAAATCAACTTTGATGCGAGAAGCCAGAAGCTTAAGTTATAACTTTAATTGATGGAGATAGTATGTACAATTTATTTGCAACGACTGATAATCTACCTTCGTCAGACTTTAATGTTGGAAACGTGGTTTTCAAAAGTACTCTTGTACTTTCATGAGACTGCTTTACGTTGTAATTAAACCTATGATGAAAATAATGTGCATCTAGCACACATTTACTCTTATAGAAGACTATATTTTAGAAAGTTTTATCAAGGATTAAATTGAACATTTTTAATCAATGCAAATAACTCTTATTTGAAGATGTGAAGAAATTGACGGAATAAGAAAAGGGTTAGCACATTCGAGATTTAAACACATTTACGCCTTATAAAACAATCAAAGTCCCGTGAATTTAAGAAAAATAAACCATGGTAGTATTTACGATTCATAGAGATACATTATAAAATGTTCGTCATATATTCATTGGCTATATTACAATGGCCAATTGTACATTTCAATGAATGCATCTTTGAAAACACTCGTGATAATTTACCAATACTCTTACTCACCAACAGGGAACATTGACGTTCTACCAGGTCCATACCTATTCTGATTCTGCCAACCACTTTGATGGTGTCTCCCCAATGCAGGTTCTCCTTTGCATTTATCCTGTTTAGAAATGAAAATGGTACTGATATATATATATATATATATATATATATATATATATATATATATATATATATATATATATATATATATATATTCTAGAATGTTGGTTAGATAAAAACTTAAATGGAAGCCACCGATATAAGCAATGCAAAAGTGTGCATAAATTCCTGCAACATTGGAAAAAAATGACACAAAGAAATTAAGTGATTGATTTTAGTGCAATAAATTTTTATTAAGTATAGTTTCGTATGCGTGATTTATGTACTGCTACAGAAGAACAGTTTCTTCGTGTAATCATATTTTTATGTGCTGATGATAGCGGATATTGGGGGTTGGGGATGATAGCGAATGAAAGGGATTGGTGATAGCAGAGGGTAAGAGGGGTTAGTTATGGTTGCGGATGAAGGGTGTTTGAAGCATATTATGTTCTCAACTTTACATTCATCACAACAAATACTAATTAAAATTTATTTATTTAGTTTCGTTTTCTTAAGTACGAAAGTTGTAAACCCATTTCTCTACTTTTCTCATGTGTATTCCTAGTTTTACATTGTTCATATCCTTAATCGATTTATTTAGTCACGGTATTATTTGTGTAATATGAAGATCATTTTTGTGTTCAATTACGGTATTGTCCTTCAGTATCCTTCACTGACCTTTTGTCTCTTTTATACGCGCAGAAAAACGCAGCGGAATTTGGTCTAGACAAACCCGTTGTGATAGGGGAGTTTAATCAGGACCACGGAGGTGGTATGAACATTCAACAACTTTTTGAACACTCCTACAACGGCGGTTATGCAGGTGCTTGGACATGGTCCGTAACTGATACTAACTGGCAAACCCAGCGAGCTGGAATGACTGCCATCAAGGGCAAAAATGATCAAAGCAAAGGTGGCCTAGTGCATTTCAGTGTTTAAATAAAGTTATCAATTGAAAATAAAATACAATCCATGCCTAATTGAATTTTTATTGTTACGTGTCTAGGCTCGTACAAAGTAACAAAGAAAAGAGTGAAGCCAACAAGCGTTGTAAATTTTAATAGAATAATTTATTTCCCTAGAAAACAAGGTAAAAATATAAAAAAGACTTACGGTATATGAATCAAATCCAAAAATTAATCCAATAATTAAAAATATAAGTCCTATCACTAAAAAGTTCTAATGAATCAAAGTTAGAATCCCGATGAAGTTTCAAGATGGAGGGCGATGATGTCCTCTATAAAATGTCCTGTGTTGTCGTGTCAACAGTTACTTGTTGAATCGCCAATTCCGGCTTTAGAATTCCGAATCATTTTCAGTAAATGTCTTTATCCAAGTATTTTGATGAGCACTAGATGAAAATAAATTATTTTAAATAAAACAATTCAATTCAACTGGCAACACAAAATAATACCTTTGAGCCCAAAGGTATGAATTACGACTGAATTAAATCACTAGAAAACGTCAGTTTTAAACACAATTAGATCACGTGATGGGGTCACGTGGTCACTTAGTTCGAATGGCGTAGTAAGACCATAGGCCGGCTGACACGTACGCCACGGACGAATTTGATTCTACTGAACGAATCTATAAGATTGAATGAAAATTAAAAAAAAGTTGTTTACATAGAACTGACACGAAAACCAAATATGACCTTGATTACGACGAAAGAAATAGGAAAAAGTTGTTTGCCAATTCTGAATCAAGGTCAGGAACTAGGTCAGCTAAAAATACAATGTAGCAATACTGGTCATTTGCTAGGCCTCAAATGAATTTTCCGGACAAATTTTAAATCCAGTGAATAAAGTTATCATTACAATGACATGTAATGAAATAAAAATAAAAAGTAAAAGAAATTTAAAACTAACACAAGTAATTAAATTACATATACGTAACGTTATAAAGTGATGTTGATTCCAGCGAACCAGCTGATAAAAGGTACTTCTCAGCCAAAATCTAAGTATTCTACTCCACTGATCCATGTATGCTTACATTCCTTATGTTTTGCTTCGATGCACGTTTGGTTTTGCACAACTTTTCTATATGCATTTGGTGCTTTGTAAGTCTGTAAAATCGCCTGAGAACTTGACGAAATTTGACCTTTCACTCCCATTATTATCAGCTTTAATAATGTACTAAAAAAGCAAAAAGATGTTCGTGTTTAAACATGCTGACATTCGACTAGTCACAGACATTGGTTCATGTTTACGCATGTTAACATTCGACCAGTCACAGACATTGGTTCATGTTTACGCATGTTAACATTCGACCAGTCACAGACATTGGTTCATGTTTACGCATGTTAACATTCGACCAGTCACAGACATCGTTAGGAGGAATAAGTCAATCATTTACATGGGTAGCAAATAAAAGAAGTCCCAAAGTGGATCTCTGGGGAACACCTGTATTGATGTCTAGGTTAATTAGTTTCTGTTTGAGAGAGAGTAAAAAGAACCCCACAACAATTCAGGATCATTATTTCCAAAATGTTTAAAGATTTGCAAAAGACAGTGCATATAGCAAATTCAGACGCTCTCGCTAGATCAACAATTACCATTCATACCATAATGACATTCTTGAACTGGTTACCAATATATCCAGTTAATCCAATAAGCAGCAGAGAGGGTGAACAGATTGATTTGCCTGAGACCTTATTTTTGTAAAATAAAGGTTCCTACAAGGGCTGAAAAAAAAACAAGGTCAATAACGTTAAACTAAAGTCTCTGACCGAACATATTTCCATACGGTGGAAAAACAGACCACAATAACGTCAAATCGTCTGGGTTAGCTCATTTTTGTTATTTCATCGTTGATGTATTTTTTTTTCTTCAAATTTTTATGCGACTCGTTTGCTCGCCGGGTCAATCAGTAGTGGTCGTTTTCACCCTCTCTGCTGCTCTAAATTAAACAGCTATTATAAATATTATCAATAATGAATATTGGAGAACCACACTCAGCTAAATTAGCTCGAGAGTGATTAGAGGCAATTAAAAAATATTTACCTGCCCGTGATTCTGTGAAGCAACAACTACAATCACGTCAGGAATCTCAAGTTGAATTTGAAGAGGATACAAAACAATTATTTAAACCTATTACAGAGACCACTAAAAGTCTTCTTCCAACGTTGGAGAAAACCGCTAAAGCAACTGGAAAAATAGCAGAAAGAACAAAACAAACAAAAAGGATTTTACGGGGGCTTCCGGCCGATATAGCTGCTGCTCAGCAAATACTTATACCTGAAGGAGCTGAAGCACCAGGCCCTTAACTAAAAAGTCTTGCAATAAGTAAAAGTGAACTGTCAGATAAATTTAATGAAGATACCTTTGATGAAAACAAAAATGATATTAAAAACATACGACAATTAGCTGCGTTTTCTGTGGAAAGTTTTTATCGAAGAAAAAAATTAATGAAACCTGAGCATGCTAATTATATTAAAACTCGTGAAAATTGGCAAAAAGCATTATATCGCATACGTTATGGTGTTGAAAAATTTAAAGCTGATGATGCACTATATCAACATTATGTTAGTGAAATTAATGATTTAATCCAATCAAGAAGACAAGAAAGAAAACAAAATGAAGAACAGAAAAGACAAGAAAAACAAGAAAGAATAAAAGCAAAACAGGAAGAAGCAGCGAGACCAAAACGAAAATATACAAAAAGAGAACAAACAACTTCCTTAACACCAGAATTAGAAGAAGAAATAAAAAAGAAGAAGAATCAAGGAGGAGAAAACAGGAAGAAGAAGAAAGGGAAGGAAGAGAAGAGGAAACACTAAACGATTTAGAATATTTAAGAATATTTGACGACGAACCAAAACCTCGTCCTACTGGAAGCGGTCTTACTACTCAAGGAAGCGGTTTTATTACTTGTCCTAATAACATCCTTGCCGATGTTGAACGATTAGAAATTCTGATTGGCGGAAAACGAGCTGGTAATAATTCCCCAGAAATAATTAATGAAGCAGCTGATATTTGTAAACGATTATTTACAGGCGGTATCATGGATATTAATGTGTATCGATCCCTCATTAATGAAATCGCCGATGACTACCACAGTGATTAAGTATACAATTAGATACAGTTACTATAATAAAATGATTGTACATAATACTCAACGTGGACCGACTATGGTCAGGGTAATAAATTTACGATTACCAGTATACAAAATGACCTACGGAGATGGCCTAGGTGATGTTGTTTAAGGTCTATTTAGTAGGATAGCCCCAAAAGCAATACCGATTGCAAAGCAACTAGGAATGAAGGCAATTGATGTTTTTCGTGAAAAAGGCACCAGTGTTCTTGGTAATCTTGCTAGTAAGACATTCTCAGCAATCAAGGATAGACTAGCACGATTAATACGACAAAAACCTCAGCCACCATTGAAACTGGCCAGCACTGAAGTGATGCCCGCAAATATTAGTAAAATAATAAATCAAGCTGCGAATCAAAAACTATCAGAGTTGGCTGACGTACCACCATCAGAAAAAGAAAAAAAATATAACCGCTATTCTGATAGCAGGAGGTGGTCTTCGTGTTAGACAATAGTACATATAATGAAGATGTTCAAACGTATATCTCTGTTCCCGCATTCGATATGGACGCACCAGTACTCAAGGATGAGTCTGTGCGTGATTATCAATATTATTCTTATGACGCACGAATTCCAGATCAGCGTGGGCGAATTGAGCTGCAAGTTCAGGATACAAGCAGATATTTCTTACCTGCCGAGGCATTTATTGAAGTCGAAGGTGAGATTATAAAAACAGATAATACTGAATACGCAGCTGATGTTAGTGTTGGTTTTGTTAATAATGGTATTATGGCGTTATTCGACAGCGCTACGTACATGATTGACGGAAAAAATATTGAATCAATTCAGAAAGACGTTGATGTTGCTACAACAATACTTGGTCTTGCAAGAGACAGCGATGATTATTCAAGATCAACTGGTCCATCAATGATGTTCGTGAAAGATACTTCTAATTCTCCAGAGTATCAACAATATGAAATAGGACAACCAAGAAATTTTACCAGAAACGCCAACGCGGACGTACAAAGTATGATTATTAATACAGATCCGGATTTCAACTTAGGAGTTAGATCACGTCGAGCAATGTTACAGGGTAACAGAAGAGCATTTTAATGTTCAATTCCACTGTCACATATCTTTGGGTTCTGTAGAAATGTTAGAAAAGTCATTTTCGGAGCTAAGCATACAGCTGTACTTGTACGAAAAGTAACCGACAATGATGCAATATGGCGACCCGCTGGTGATGCTGGTAAAGTAATTCTTGCAAAACATTCATTGTGGATGCCAGTAATGACTCCATCAATATCTGAAGAAGATCGGTTACTTGCTTTCATGGGCAGCGGCGGTAAATCGATGTTATCATGGTTAACAATGACCACAGATGCTATCCAGAGTAATATTAATGGTTTATTTACATGGCAAATAGCTTCTCAGCAGGGTGTTTCTGCACCGCGACATATATTTATTGCATTTCAAGATGCTGCACGGGTAAATGATCAAATACGTAGTATTATGATATTTGACAATCTTGGTGTTTCCGAGGTTTCGTTGAGGATAAATGGACATCAAGAACCATCCGAGGATATATTACTGAATTTCGATCAAAATCATGTAGCACGTGCATATCATCGTCTTATGTCGTTTATGGGGCGTGATCAAAACATTGATACTGGTTTACAAATATCGCAGTTAGATTTTACAACCTTATATGCAATTTATTACTTTTCGCTGGAGCATTTAGATTTGTTTAGACAATCTGTTGTTGACATACATTTTCGAGCTCGTGTGACAATAGGAGCTATTGCCAATTACAGAGCAATCGCTGTTATACTCAGCGATAAATCAATGTTACTTGAAGGTGTTGGTGGTCGCATGAGAGTCGTTGATGCTCCAGTAGAAAACATGTAATTAGATCGCTCATAATATTATAATGTCATATAATCACATTAATGTCAGTGTGACTCCTGGCCAGATTAAAAGGCTACAATCAGCATCAAAAAATAACTGTGGATTAAAAATATCGCTGAAAAGAGAACAGATGAGTGGTGCAAATAAATTATCGTTGACCGAGCGTCAGTTCAGAAACTTCAGTGAAGCCAAAAAATCAAATAAAGGTATAAAACTTAATCTTTCTCCGGGCACCATTAAAGATATTGTTAAATCTGGCGGAATTTTTCCACTTCTTGCAGCTATACCAGCATTAATAGCCGCTGCAGCCCCAGCTGTTGTAAAGGCAGCTGCATTAGGCGCCGTTGGAACCTCTGCTGGAATGGCATTAAAGAAAGCAACGGGCCAGGTAATAACCCACCCACCCCCACCCCCCAAAAAAGGGAAGGGGTCTAAGATTGCCAGGGACCCCATATACTTGGTACTGAAAGGGTCTAAGACTTCCCGGGACAGTTCATTGTTTTTGCCCATGTCCAATTGTGATTTACTTGATGCTGCTAAAAAATTAAAAATAAAAGACTTCAGAGGCGTCTTTATGCGTGATCAGTTACCAAAAGAACCAAACAATATTGAAACTGGTATTATTAATCTCGAAAAAACTCTGGCCCAGGCACTCATTGGGTTGGATATGCAATTGATCCACGTGGAATTATTTATTTTGATTCATATGGACTAGCACCACCAAAAGAATTTTTAAAATATGTTAGCAGCATGCAAAGTATTCCAATCTGGTATTCAACGCTACCAACGCAAACATTGACTGATCCGCCAATATGTGGTCGTGAAGTACTCTCTGTATTGATGCTGTATCAAAATCAACAAAACCACCTCATAAAGTCGTGCATGAATATACTGCGTTGTCACATTTAAACAGACATTAGTAAATATAATGGTAGATATTTATGGAAGATCTTCTCGTGGTAAAGCTCAGCAGCAAGGTGATTTATCTAAATATGCAACTCTTGACCAGCTCAGAAGTTAAATCGATGATTTATTGAACATTACAGGTGTGGATCAAAATGAAGTAGTTGTTTTTCAGGATAAACAAGGACGATTAAAGACAAGTAATATACAACTGCCAGATGTACTCATACGAATTCCTACCGCGGTTGTAAATAATATCGTTACTTTTACTGATCAAGGTAAAATACAAGATTCCGGTAAGTCAGTCAACGATTATATTAAGAAGGCTGGCGATTCATTCACGAGTTCCATTATCATGAATCGAAATAAAATTATAGACCTTGGAAGCCCAACCGCAGATACAGACGCCGGAACAAAAAAAATATCTCGATGATCAAGAATCTAAGTACGTGTTAGTCAACGGCGGTATAATGCGTGCATTTCCCAACATGAATAATAATGGCATTAATAATCTCAGAACACCAGAATCTGATTTTGATGCTGCAACGAAGAAATACGTCGATGATAAGGAAATTCTTATGACAACTTCGCTAAAAACAATCAATGAAGAAATGACTACACTCAATGCTACTTTTTCTAGATATGTAAAAACGTTTTTAAATTTTCGTAGAAACATGAACAAAACCATTTAAGAATTTTTTGGGGAACAACTAACCGTTGACATAAAATTCGCCGACGTTAACACGAAACTCAACGACATTGTCAGTGGAATACCTAATATTGTTCAAAAATCTAATCTGATTAACATTCCACACGGACAAATTAAAAATATCGTGTACACAGTAGCATCGGGGTCATCAACATGGACACCACAAAATAACAGTCTCGAACATACCGCAGAAGTAACTGGGTTATACAGGCTGTCCATGTACGGTTTGGAAATTACTGCGGCCACTTCATCATCACCGAATGTATATCATAATCCTCTACTGGTGATGCTAAATAAGAACACCAAAGAAACATTTACGTTGACATCAATGGAAATGCCCCCGAGACGTTACTGGCGGTGTCTGGAATTCGTAGCTGAAACTCCTTAATTAATTACTTAACGTCATTGTATAATGAATCAAATCCTAGTGACGGAGTCACTTATCGACGTTCAACGTCACATATACAATCAAATATGTAAATGTCAGATTGAATTAAAAAATATTATCGACGATTATACAGAAAAAGTAAAAAAAAATATCGCAGACGTATGGTTGTCATTGATATAATTGTTTACTCAGTTTCCGCTATTGTTGCTGGGGCCGGATTATTATTATCAACAATAACAATGACGGCGCCTGCAGTTGTAACAATTATCGTTTCATCTTCAACGACTATATCAGGCATTCTCAGTATTATCGCTAAGAACATATCTGCATGTACAAATACTAAATTACACGAGTATATAATAAAATTGCATACAGCAACAACGGCGTATTCTAAACTATCGTCATATATTTCTTCGTACCTCAGCGATGGTAAAATATCTGATGAGGAGTTCGCAACGATAATGAAAACATACGATGAAGCATTCAGAATCACTAGCGATTTTGGTGACAAAGTCCCTCACAACAGCCAAGGCGACAAAATAGAGAATTAAATAATAACAATAATAATAATGTCAACGTCCCTGACTGAGTCCTCGACAACGTCGAGAGAATTACTTCAACAGATCGTCACTAATACAGCACTATCAAAAACTACTATGATATCATTAAGTTCGACCAATCCTGAGTTTAGCGTTAACTTTCCAACCGCAATTCCAGCAAAAGAAATAGCATTAGCACAATTACGAGTTTATTATAGCTGGCCAAATATTAGATCAAAACCATTCGGTGGACTACAACCAAATAATTCATTAGTATTTGCAAATAAGAATAAGCCTAATGGAACTCCTGATTGGCAAGTAGTTAGTATTCCAACGGGCAGTTATCAAATAGAACAAATCAACGATGAGTTCCAACGCAGAATTAAATCTATTACAGGTAAAGAATCAAAAATAGCAATTACTGTTTACGAACCAACATTATCAGCGGTTATTGAAATAAATTCTCCTGATTATTCTGTAGATATTTATGAAAGTTCGATTAGATCAGTATTAGGCTGGCCTGAAGTTGTTTCAGTTTATAAAGGCCCACCAGAACCACAACGATCTGATTTCGTTACAGATATCAAAAAATTTATAAAAACACCAGAGTACCGAAAAACTTATCCCTTTATGGAGAATCTGGCTTATGCTGGTTATAAACATTATACTCATTTTATAGATTTCATTGATGGTAAGAAAGGTACAACAAGAATAGCAACAATTAACGTCGAAGAAATTAACTCAAAATCTAGTCCAATCAAATCTGAACATGAACATGTACTTAATGATCTAAGAAATTTATTTTCCAGCGTCAACACTTTTTATGACAATGATAACAAATCAGATAATTGAAACAATACAACAGTTGAATCAAGTTGCATCAGACTTAGAATATGCAAATAAGGACATCGTTGACAGAGAGAAAACATTAAACGTACCAGTAGATAGATGTTTTAATAGTTATATAGTTAATGAAGACGGCCCAATTCAACGTGTAAGTTATAAACGTCTATTTAAAACAGTATTTCTTAAACATTATGGAATTACGGAAGAACAGCTACCAACATTTGTAATTCCGGGATTTAACTCTGATGAGCTAAAGAAATCAGTTAATGATCTTATCGATGAACACTTTAAAAGAATATGTGATTCATGGAGAAACTTAACCCCGCCACCAACTATTCTTAAATATAATAATGATCCACACGGTGGAGGCCCCCGTATCTCACCTGGTATTGTTAATATAACATCAACGATCGCAGTCAATCTAGTATGTGACGTAACTGATGGTAGCTATCAAGTAGATCTTGAAAAATCCACTCAAGCTCAACAAGGATATATATTATATTCATTCAGCCCTCAAGCCCCTCCTGGGTGGTTAATTGTATCTGAGCCAATTAATCCAGTTTATCTACGTGTACTTAGTCGGTTATTATCAAGGATAAATTTCAAGCTTACTGACCAGACTGGACACCTGTTAGATGTAAGACAAGAATCACTTAATGTTAATCTGTATATACGCTCATAGAACGTCTGAGTAAGTATTCTCTGATATAATCAGCGG